>JAJEJO010001839.1:327481-407358 GCA_020662805.1 Glaucomys volans | reverse complement strand
AAATATGAATTCTGATATCACCTGCTGCAGGAAGATCATGTACAATGTTCGGCTGTTCTAGCAGTGAGCAACAGGCAGTGTCCTTGCAATTCTGAGTTTTTAGGGCTTTCAGGAAAGGAGAAGGAAGGCTGCCAGTAGATTCTGAGGTTTTATAGTCAGTAACATGTCGACATGTGAGAATAGTTATCTGCATGTTTCTCCTTGGACAAGAGCCAAAAACCTGACACAAAATGGATTTAAAATTAAACAAGGGTAACTGTGTTAGGGAACAGAGATGCTACTCCAGCTGTTCACCCGCCTTGCAGGGGCGCAGTGCGCCCTGGAGAGCAGAGCGCAGGCTTTACTACCCTGACCTGGGTTTGATCTGCACTCTCCTTTCTAGCTGGGCAATTTTCCTCAAGGCACTTTCCTGTCCCTTAACTCAAGGTAGTGTGACCTACTTAGGAGACTGATGGGTAATAAACACAAACACAGATGACAGTGCCGGAGTAGATACCACAGGACCGCCATTCTGAGAAAGCGAGTCCCAAGAGCACACCCCACCATCGGCTCCCTCACCCACTAACAACGACACCTGGAAAATGGCTCTTACTACATTCACTTTTGAGTGACTACAATTGTGGGCAAGTTTCAAGTGCTCTAGAACTCAATGTCCTCTTCCATAACTTGAAGAGTGGATCTGGCAGCTCTCCAAGAATCCTTCTGCCTTCTAATAAAATTCATGGTGACACAAACAAAGCAAGCAACTATTTTTTAAAGAAAAAATAATAGTTTTTATGTTGCCACACTTCTTTAAAAATATTCTGTGAAGAAAACAGCTATTTCCAACAACAAAAACAGAACTGAAGATTTTATATTAAGTGCCATAATTCATACAATTAATTTTATTGTATCATAACTTTGTAAATAAATAACAAAAAAAGTTAACACAATTCAAGTTTGTTTTCAGGTACATTCCATCTAAGAAAAAATAAAAACATTACTCACAGGCTCAAATTATTTTCCTTCCTAGAATACGTAAAAGTCTGAATCTACAATAACTAAGAACTGATGCACTGTGTATTAAACACATTGTGTATTAAATTACCAGGATGATTTGACCAAATCACACAGTGACCCAAAGAATACCCCTAAAGGAAAAAATACTGATTGAGAAATTTTGTTTTAGAAATACATAATTTTGTTTCTTCAAGTCTAGAATATGTTCTTCTGTTCGACAGTGCAAAATTAAGTATTTTTGAAATAATAATCACCCTACATAATCAAAAACTACAAATAAAACAGTAATTTCCTAACATTCTAAGCTCTGACCCTCTTCCCCAGAAGATACACATAAGTACACTGAATATAAGATGGTTCACATGTCTTTTTAAATAACTTTTCTTTTAATAAAATGCATTTACTGACTTTAAGCAAGTGCTTCTAAGTATGCCAACTGGTTTAAAGTAAGTATAAAATGAAATTCTCATTTTAATGAATTTGATTTTAATATCAGTGTTAAAATACACCTGAGATTTAAGCTTAGATGTTGCTAAGAAGCACATAAGGCCTGAAGGGCCTACTTCATTTACAAATACAGGTGAAAAAAAGAAATGGTGAATGACAAGGGTGAAGACTATACCACTGACCTTCATGTGGTCATCACATATACACTGAAGTATCATGCTGCACCCCATAAATAAATAAATTTTGTGTCTTTTAAAAATAAAAATAAGCTGGGCATGGTGGTACACACCTACAATCCTAGTTACTCAGAAGTCTAAGGCTAAAGGATGGAAGTTGAAGGCCAGCCGTGGCAACCGAGGGAGACCCTGGCTCACAAGGGCCGGAGACGTAGCTCAGTGTTAGAGAGCTCCTGGGTTCAATTCCCAGTATCACACATACATAAAAATAAGATACATCAAGAGTTCAAAGTCAGCCTCAGTAACTTAGCCAGGCCCTAAGCCACTCAAGACCCTGTCTCTAAATAAAATATAAAAATAAAAAAATGATATATATAAAATATATATATATTAAGCATACCTAATCCAAAAATCTAAAATCTGATATGCTTCAAAATCTAAAAACTTTTGTGCACCTACATAAAACCACAAGTGGAAAATTCTACACCAAGAATTTGTTTCATACCCATAGTCATCAAAAACACTTTATAGTTTAATCTTCAGGCTATGCATATAACATGTATTTGAAACACCAAATCTGTGTTTATACCTGGTTCTCATCTCCGAGACACGTCATTATATATATGCAGACATAACAGAATCTGAAAAAATATGCAATCTGAAACACTGTCCCAAACATTTTAGATAAGGGATACTCAACCTTAATACATAACTGACAAAAATTATGGTTTCCTCTAAAAACTCCTAGATGAGTTCAATTCTTCACTCAAAAACTTATTTCATTGTGCACATACTACGTGCACAAATTTCCAACAGAATGAAAACAAATCTATTCACACCTAATGCTAAGAAAAATAGATGTCATATTTTGGGGCTTGAAGTGAGTGTTGTTTTTTTTTAATTTAAGAAAACAAAAACAAAATCTTTTCCTGTATAATACCTGACTGCATAAGTTTAAATGAAAAGACACTAAACCTTAAAAAACAGCAACTTCTATAGTCTGAAAATTCACAGGGTCTCATTTCTCTCTTACCTTTTCCAGCCACTGATACTGCTGATCTTCAGCAACGTAGCAACTGCACTGACAGACAAACACCTGAAAAATAAAATTCCAAGTTTTTTGTCAAGGTAAATAAATTTTATAGACACCCAAACTGCCAACAAATACGTATCATGTGATTATCAATGTAACACTGCTACAGTCTGGATCTGGAATGTCTGTAAAAGGCCCATGTGTTTCTTAAAGTTTCTACCACCTGCCAAAGACTGCATCAGCTTGGCATCATTGGGAGGTGGTGGAAACCTGAAGTGGGGACCTAATGGGAGGTCTTCAGGTCACTGGGGGGTGTGGCCTCGAAGGCAACCATTGGGATTTGGTCTTCCTCCTCTTCTCTTTTGCTTCCTGGTCATGAGGTAAGCAGCTTTGCTATCAATGTGTTCCTACCATGATGTGCAGTCCCCCAATCAGAGGTCTGAAAGGAATGTGTCTGCCTGATCATGAAGGAACCTCCAAAACCATGAGCTGATTATCTCACACGTCTGTTACAGTGACAGAAGGCTAACACAAACACTTAGACAAACCTATTTTCCCGACTCTACTACTGGTCCATTTTACTTCTCTTAAAACTGAAGAGGTAAGCCATTATTGGCAACTGCTATCAAAATAAAGTACACACTGAGCCGGGTGTGGTGGCGCATGCATGTAATCCAAGCGACTCGGGAGGCTGAGTCAGGAGGATCACGAGTTCAAAGCCAGCCTCAGCAACTTAGCGAGGCCCTAAGCAACTCAGTGAGACCCTGTCTCTAAATAAAAATACAAAATAGGGCTGGGGATATGGCTCAGTGGACAAGTGACCCTGAGTTCAATCCCCGGTTCAAAAAAAAAAAAAAAAAGGAACACAATGAGAGAGCAGTTCAGAGACCTGCCTGTGAGATTCTGAGGTACACTAACAGAAAAGACTCTGTGATGCGTAAGTGCCTAACTTTTAAACATATGAGTTAAGTCCCACATACCAAGGGATTTGATTTTAGGTGATAAAACACACAAAAAGCCTCTGAAGGGGACAGGTGTGCAGTGTCCACTGTTCTACACCATTCATTCCAGAGTTTAGCACAACCAACTTCTTCCCAGACGCCTGAATTCATAACAAACGATGACAAAAATGCTGTAAGAGAACAATTCAAACAAGTCAGTGCTTAGCTCTGTACATTGTACTTTCTATTCAATAAAGAGCTAAGATTACTCTAAAATTTCAAAGCTGAAAAAGTCACTCAAGACCATCTAAAGCCACCACTCTGCAGAAGGGCAACCTTGGCATCACATGAAAGGCCACACTGAGTAAGACAAGACTACAACCAGGATGGAGAAGACAGGCTCACTGACAAGACTTCTCACTGTGCTCTCCAAGTGTAACACTCCCCTAAAAATGTGAGACCAGAAATTCATATAAATGAGTCATAGTACTGTGTACTTACTCTGTTCTATAAGGTCTAGGGGTGCTTTATATGGCAAGGGATCTTTTTATGTGTGTGTGTATATATATGTATGTATATATATATGTGTATATATACATATATGTATGTGTATATATGTGTGTGTGTGTGTATATATATATATATATATAAACACATACATTTTAAGGTGGACACAATACCTTTTTTATTTTTTCATTTCTATGTGGTGCCTCACGTGTGCTAGATGAGTGCTCTACCACTGAATCACAACCCCAGTTCACAGCAAGGGATCTTAATGGGGTTCCAAAATGCTCCCAATACGTGTAAGTCTCCTAAAATTATAAGGTCTTTGTGTGTATGTACACAGACATTGTTCTAGATGAACTCTACACTTTCCTACCTTTAACTCACCAAGTGAATCAATACAAAGACATCAGAACTTAATTGCTCAAAAATGCTAGTGATGATTCTTACTTTTTTAGAGTTCTCATTGTTTTCAAAAGTCTGTTAACTCAAAAACATTTAAGTAAACCTAGCTACAACACACCAGAAACAGTTCCTTTAGCTTTAAGTTCCTAAAGACACAAATATTTCTCTTAAATCTTATTTTTTACTTTGATTTTAAAAAGATGGTACACATGAACAGGTGATGTATTTATCCCCTCTCAGAAACAAAGTTACCCTACCAAGACTTTTCTTAAGTAACTAAAATCTGAAGTCTTTTAGGATGGAAAGTAGTAAGTAACTTCATATTTCATTCTTTCAAAAAAAATCTCTAGTCTTCTGCATTTTCACTTACCTACTGCATTATTTCCTATAGCAATTATAAACTTGGAGCAAGGATATTTTTCTAGCAGAGACACTTCCAGAGATGTTTTTGTCTGTCTTCGAAGAAGCCGCACCTCCCTAACACAAGAAACAAGATGAGACCAAAACAACTTAAACACAGTTAGTATTCTACTTTGGAAAAATAGCATTACATGTATGATAGAAGTGCCCTTACTAACAGGGAAAACTGACACTTGCATTTTTTGAAGACCATAATTAGAATCCTAAATAAAGCGCAGATTCAGGCACTGATAATCAACAGATAAAACTACAGCAAGCAAGCTTCATGTCCATCTGACCCCTGGTCAACTTTGGCATCCCTAAAAGTGAGAAAACTGGGCAGTAAGAAATAGCTCCACAGCACCACTTCAAAGCACTCTCATCAAAGAATGTGAATGTGATCCAAGTTTCAAAATTAAAGTTCATTTGCAGGAAATGCAGGTGATGAGCACACGTGTTAAATGGCTCCAGGAGAAGCAAGCAGACAAATCCAGAGCTCTCAGCAAGAGTAATGGAAGGTGGAGTGCTCCAAATGACATGAACCCCGAGTGTAAGGAGGGACCCCGTTGGGATTCCGATTTACCCAAACCACCGGAGAACCTCAAGTTTGATCAAACTAGGTAAATTTGACCTGAGACTATTAAACAGTATCGGAAAATTACAATTAATAGCATAGGTAATAAAATACCTAAATCGTCCGAGACGCATTCTGTACCGGGGCCGAGCCTAGGGGCGGTAGGAGGGGAAGCCAACGTGGCCGCGTCTTCATGACGGCTGAGAGTACGTGACTGTGTGGGCGTCGGGGCCACTGAACTTTCTCCCATTTCTGTCTTTGGAAGTAACTGTTGAGAAAGCTCCCACCTGCGACGACGCAGGCCAGCCGGGGTGTGGAGCGGGGAAAGCGGCGCGGCCGGACGCCCCGCGACGCCGGGCCGCTCCGGCCGAGGGCGCGACCCCGCAGGGCGCGCGCAGAGCCACCCGGGGCCGGGCGGGCAGAGCGGACCGCGCCCCGCCGGCCCCTCGCGGCGCGGGCCAGCGCGCTCCCACCCCCGCGCCGCCCGCGCCGGCGCCTCACCTCTTCCGCGCCAGCTGCCGCCGGACCTCCCTGTCCTCGGGAGTCTCCCTCCTTCCCGCCTCATCCTCCTCCTCCTCATCCTCCGTCCCGGCTCGGCACGGCGCCTTCACCACCTCTCCAAAGAAAGTGGCTGCCATGGCCTCCCTGGGACCGACCGCCCCACAACCGCGGCGCCGCGGGACGGCGCACGCGCACCTACGCGCGGCCACGCCCCCAACACGGCCCTACGCGTGGCCACGCCCCTTGCGCGGCGCTCCTCCGCCCCTGCGCGTAGCCACGCCCCCTGCCCCCGCGCGCGCCGACACGCCCCTCCGCGCCTGCTTCGCTATTCGGGTGCCTAGCAGTCTGCGGAAGCCTCGCGCCTTTTCCTTCCGCTGCCTAGCCACGCGGGGAAGCTGAGACACTGGAGGAGTGCGGGCTAGAGGGGCAGGAAGTGAGCCGCACGGCGGAGCCCGTGGAGGGCCTCCTGTCAGGCAGGTAACGGTCCGTCCCCTGCGGAAAGAGCTTCAGCAGGAGCGCGGCCCACAGGCCTTTCCTTCCTCCAGGCCCTTCCCCTTACCCTCTAGTGGGCGCGACGGGGCGGGACGGCCGAGCTCTGCTCCGCATCTGGGCGCCGCAGTGGGCGGTGGCGAGGACGGAAGCCCGGTACGGCGGGCAGGAAGAAATACAGTGCTTCGTGGTGTTGTAGAAATGAGACCTTTACTTGGGCTTAGGAATTCACATTTCAAAAGCTGATGATTGTCAAGCTGACCTAAAAAACGTTTTTTATGAGAATGCAAAAATAGTTTTTAAAACTTGGCCACTGAGAAATTTTTTCATTTTAAATAGTCTTTCACTGTGAAGTATTGAACTGGTTCTTTATTAGCTTGTGCTGGAAGACAAAGCTCACAGAGCACTGTTCCAAGCCAGAGGAAAAGGGACAACTAGCTGAATCCATTACTACAATGAAACGCAAAACACCGATCCTAGATGTAGTTGTGCTGAGATGGATATCACTGCCCGCATCTTGGAACCTTTTCAGTGAGTAGTTACAATAATACATTGGGGTCAGAGGGAGTCTTTTGAGATCAACCCAAAATATCTCCCACGTTGCCAGAAACATCTGGGAAAATAAAAAGATCATTTACATAAAATCACTACAGCAACTTTACACACCTGGGGGGAAAACCCCGAACATTTAAGAGTAAACAGACAGACCAAGTGGCTAGCAGTAAACGCTTAGGAAACTGGGTATCTTCTGTGAGAATATACAAGATACCAATATAACATGTAAAACTTGAGGACTCCTAGGTTAGTTGGAATTGTAAAATGAGTGAATTGCAGAATGAAAAGGTTGTTTGGGCATCACTATGTCTTAGTCCTTTTGTTAAGTAATTGTCATTTTACAAGGAAGATATTCAATTTGATTTTTCAATTACATTATGAAGACATCTTTTCTGACAGTCTGACTAAAGTTATTGTAAATAATGATAATGCATTTGGCTATGATTTAAATTCTTCATACATCTCAAAACAGTTTTACAAGAATGTTAAGTTGCAAACAAATGCTTATTTCATGCAATTACAATAAACTTAGACCAAGCACTTTTAAAAAGGCAAATATATGTTTAAATTAAATACTAAACCAGAAAAGGAATTCCATTATGAAAGGATGACCATACAATCTCAGATACTAACAAAAAACAAAAATTACAAACTCAAAGCTTAATTACATTGAACTGTTGAAAATTTTGCATAACAGTCTTCACTGAGACTTAAATATTTTCATTTTATGGCACTTTTTGAGGATATACCAAATAAGAAATTTGAAACTAAGTGTAAATTTGGGACTAGGAATTAAGTTTTAGCATTTCATTAAAGCTCAAAAGTTACATCCCATGCACCTAAAAATAGCAGTTTATTAGGAATTCTTCCCTTTCTCCCCTATTCTAAATAACAAGATATTAGAGATCAGTATTTAAAATAAAGTATACTACAAAAAAAAACAAAGGACACACACTGTAGGTTAGACTATTCCGAGTTGCACTAAAAAAACCAAAAGCTTTTTTAAAAACAGACATGCAACCATAAATTTCTCAAGTAATCTAAACTCTTGGTCCATCTGTATAACAAAAACAAAACCAAACAAAAAAAAGCATTAGTCTTAAAAAGAAATAGAAACCCTTAGGTTTCTATAGTTTACTTTTCATTTATACATGCAAATCATATACTGATATTCACAGATATTTTTAAATGGGAAAACAACTTGCTTATGACAACTTATTTTTCCAGTAACATCTTAACTAAGTTAAAAAGATTTGACCGTACATTCATTTAATCTGATAATCTTAATTTCAACAAATACCTATTAATAAATTAAGCTCCATTACAAATGAATTCTTTTTAGTACCATAATCAGATTTTCTTATCCTAGCAAAGGCCACAATGAAATAAGCCAGATGTGCTGCCATAAAAGTTTGTGATGAGATCGTAATAAATTTTCCCATTGTTCAAGTTTCAACTTCTAAGGTGCTGAAGATAAAGGTGATATTTCCCTATATAATCTAAAAATATGACTGCTTTGATTGCAAGCTCTACTTTTATTTTCTGATTAAAACTAAGCCTGCCTCAATTTTTGCTGCTACATGAAACAAGGAAAAGTGAGTCACATTCAGAGCTTTCATAGAAAAATATATATTCCCTGAATTAGTCATACCAAGTGGTCATCATTCAGTATGAATTCCAATGTTTTAAACAAAATAAGACATCTGTGAATTTTCTCTGTTTCCAACACTGCTTCAGAATTCAGCAACACCAACAGCATTGAATCCCCTGGTCCTTTTGTTTTCAACCTTTGGATGTGAACTTTAGGAATTAGATCTGGTGGAAGTTTTTGCTTCACTTAAAAGTCAAATAGGCTCACCGGCACTTTACTTTGAAAGTGAGCCTATTTTTTTTTCTAGCTTCCGTAATGACACCATAGTCATAGTGGCTTAAATTTTTATACTCAAATTTAAAAACCTTAGAATTAGCATCAGGTTGAGATGTTGAAAATATTTTTCAGTCCTTCCTACATATCCTGTACATTGCATTTTCTTCTTCTGAAGACTTTAATCAGGTTTTAAGGACCTTGCTCTCTGTAAAGGAACTGCAATCTTAAAGGCCCACTGTCTTTTCTTCCCACCTCAAACTAAACTCCACTATCTTACTTCCCAGTCAGAACCCCCCTGTATTGTGTTGATTTAAGGGCTGACTCGCAGGAAACCTTCCTCCCACTCTGACCCAGTGGAGTATGGCTTTTAGAAAATTCCTCAGAAGATGCCAAGAAGGGTTAGGGTTAGGGCTTACAGCAGAACAACTGTAAGCTTCCGTGAGGCCCCTGCTTGTTTTCAGATACCACTTCTACATGCTCAAAGTCACTATTGTGCTTTTTCTTTCCAGGATCTGAACCGCCTAAAAAAAATCACTTTGCTATTAGTATCTTCTAGCTCTTTTTCACTCTCAGAATTTATGGTTGTATCATCCTCTTTATAAACATTCAGTAATTTTTTCTTAGCCGCAGCAGAAGCATTTCGATGGGGCAGTTTTCTGCTACTCTTCCTAATCCAGACATTTTCTGGTCCTGAAATCGTTTCTTTTAGATTACTCATTATCTTTATTTTATTTGCAGCAACAGTAGCACATCTGCGGGGAACTTTCTCAGGTACCATTTTTGCTTTCAGAGTTTCACTAGGCATTTGCACTGCATCCTTCTGATTATGCATACATGTTCGCATTTTTGTTTTGGGTTCTCTGTCTCTAGGAACAGATTCTGAAAAATGAGTGAAAGTTCATGTAAATGCAAAAATCTTGTAACACAAGATTTTACTACTACATTCCTCAACAACACTTTCATTCCTAAACAATGAATTTTAAGACTCATTGCTTAAACAGTTAAAAAAAATGTGATGCCATTTTGACATGTATAACCATATATTTTCCTTATCTACCATCTGAGGATAACTGTCAACACAATAGCAGACTTTCAAGAGGTTAAAAATACCTTTAGCATCATAAAGCCACTCACATAAAAACCTTCTTTAAAAATCCAGATTTTTAAACTAGAACCATGTGTTTTTTGTTTTTTGCTATCATTTCTAATCCTCCATTAAACTACTTTAAAACACTTAATGGAAGTTCTGAAATTATTTTCCTAGAACCTAAACAAGAAAAGCCATCATGATTATATGAAAGCAACACATCAGGTCTGTCTTCAAGATCCTTAAGGTTTTATTTGCAGATCAGGATTTTCTTTACTCAAAAAATTGTTAAAATTGGTAAATCGTGGATGAAAAACATCTGTACATTGATTTTATGTAACTGAAGTGTGGCTTTGACCCTAGATTCATTTTTCACATATTGATACATTTTTGCATAGCTAGAATTAAATCTTATTCAAATATTTTCTGACCTAGATATGTTCCAGAGGATTATGATAAAGATCCTAAAATAATTATAATTGCTTTAAGGAACTTACCAGCGCAGGGTGCTATGAAACCTCACCTGGTGTAAGGGGCAAAAGGCAGGCTTCCTTTTTGAGGAAGTATTAGTCTAAATGAGCTTAAACTTGTGACAGAATTGGCCAAACCTGAAATAAACCTGAGCTTCCTGGAAAGGGAAGCCCCTCACCCAGACCCCAGGAGTGTTCAGGGGGTGGCTGCAGATTATATCTGCTACCACACATAGCAGACTGAGGTGAGCTCAAATCTTATTTCTGCCAGTGTCTCAAAGTTTTCAGACTTTAAAAACAAGTCTAATATTTTCCTAGGGCAGTAGTGTTTCTTTGGCATGTCTTTTGTGAATCTGATATTCATTAGCCTCTGAATTTTAGGCCTTATTTGTTGGCAAGCTAGTCAAGTTTCCAGGCCTTGAGCAGTGAAGTAAGGACAGGCTTTAAATCACTAAAATAACACAATTAACTATGTCCACACAACTTCTGAAGGCTCTACAATGTTCTTTACTATAAATCCTAGAAAATATGAACTGTTTGGTCAGGTAATATTAAGTAACACTATTATTCTGTAGCACTGAAACTATTACCTACCACCTTGCTTAGTTTTTCCTCTTACAGAGATGTTTGTTCCTGTGTCAGCAAGCTGATGAAAAGGCCAGCGAGTACAGGTAAAACCTGCTTCTCTGAATGGCCATGTTCACATAGCCAGCATTATGAGGAACAGCCCTCTGCCCTTACAGTGAAAGCCCTTCCGTTTACCTTAAAGTCTGTGAAATGGGTCTCACCACTGTGCCTTGTCTTGAGACCCTGAAGAGTTCTCCCAAATTGGGTTTGGAGATACTGCACCCACAGCTGCCTGGAGACACATACACTAGTCCCTTTTACTAATGAAATTAGAGGTTCTCATGGTTTTCCAGTGCAATTTTATTTTTAAAAACAGCATGCTTTGTTCAGTATAAGGCACAAGGCACCTAAATGGCCTTTCGGAGGAAGGCGACAATGTCCACGTCTTTATTCCCTGAAGCAAGCATGCCCTTCTCACCACCTCTAGGTGGCTCTGCAGGAAAATAAAGCTCAGTGTTTTCAAACTTCAACTCTAAATGTCTAGATTATAAACTGTTATTCCAGTAAATCAACCCTATGTCAAAATGAAGCCTTAACACAAACATATTAAGTGCTAGAATATAAAGCTTACAAAGATATATAGCGAAATTAAAGTGAAATGTGTACTTTTACAGGATAAAGATGTACTAGTATCACTCAACTACCTGCACCTATTTGCCATATTGACAACTGGTTTATCGGTTCATTCCCAAGAATATATTTAAATGTATAAAATCCTGTTATAACTAAAAATTCTGGGGGGTATCAGGGATTGAACCCAAGGGCACTTAACCACTGAGCCACGTCCCCAGCTCCCTCCCCCTCTTTATAAATCATACCTAAGAGACAGAGTCTCCCTAAGTTGCTTAAGGCCTCACTGAGTTGCTCCTGCCTCAGCTTCTAGAGACCCTGGGATTACAGGTGTGCACCACACTCCTAGCATTGCTTTCTTTTTTGATGTGTGATAGAAGTATCCATACTGACAATGTAGGAAACTGACAAATGCTTATTTTAACATTTATTTCATATCAGAAGGGAAAAATTTAAAGATTCTACAGGGAAAAATGAAAAGTTTTGAAAAAATAAAAGTTGAACTTGAAACAAAGAACTATGTCCAGAGGGCATGTAATGTATGAATTATATTGTATAAACCAACTCCAATTTGATAAAGCTGTATAATAGTCTTGAGATGACAGAAATGGGAATTTCATGAATAATAATGAGTATCCATGGTGGAGTTTTTCCCCAAAATATACTTGTGTTAATTTTATAACTCAAAGTGGTTTACTTTCCTTGAGGAAATTTTATACAGAATAACGTAGGTTAAAGGGAAGTCAGGTTTTTGTTAGGTTACAAGCTTAAGGACTTCTGAGGATGCTGCCCGAACACCCATTTGTGGCATTGTCATCTGACACACGGCAGTTCAACCCCCAGATCCTGCTGCCCTGCGTGTCAGTCATGTGTCCAGACCGCCTGAGTGTTGAGGCTTTGCTGCTCTCCTAAACACAGCTCCCTATCTAGGCAGGGCCAAAGCACGGTACCACTGCATCCGCGTCTGCAGGACCTTCTACAGCTTTACCTGGATGCCCCCTCTACGGGATGGCACTCGGCCCTGTGTGTGTTCTAAGGTGATCCTGTGACAAAAAAAGTTGGATATAGACATGACAAGCTGATTCAAGACATTAACCTCTAGTTCCCACATTTTAAGTATTTATGTTCCAATTATAGTTAATCAGCCCATATTGAGTGTTCAGAGATTAATAAAGAAACGTTAAAAATGTTTAATCTGTTTTGGTTGGGTTTGTTACAGGGGACTGAACCCAAGGATGATCAACCACTGAGCCACATCCCCAAGCTATTTATTATTTTATTATTTTGAGACAGAGTCTCACAAAGTTTGCCCAGCATGGTCTTGAACTTGGGATCATCTGCCCCAGCCTCTCAAGTAGCTGGGATTACAGGTATGCACCATAATGCCCTGCCTTATCAGCATTTTCTAATGGAAGCATTTAAAACAAATGTAAGGGTGAAAAAAAGGGGTTACCAAAAAAAAAAAAAAAAGTAAGTCTTATTCCAAAATATACTGGCCTATTTCCAAATATACTTTTCTACAGTACTGACATTATTGGCTGACCAATGAATCATCCAGAGGATGGTAAACCTTGTAGGTGCAATCATGGCTTCCCCAAGCCAGCCTTGAGTCAGAACTGGCTGGAAGTGTCCCCTCTTCCTTGCCCTCTACTTGTAAGCAATGCAATGACCCAAAATTCAAAGACCAATAGCATTTCCAATGATCTTCATCCTTTCCATAATCCAAGTTTCCAAAAGGATCCCATAAACTCGTCTTTTTCGAGAATGGCTATTGTTTACAAGGGGAATGTTTTAACACTGCAGTAATAACTTACACAGTATAGCAGTGTCAGATTTCGAATAATTCAGTTAACCTGAATTGTTCCTTACTAATTTAGTCCGTTAGGGTGCAGTTTACTCAAGGCGGGGTAGGTACCACACAACCTTCAACTTTACACCATCACCACCACAGATAATTATAGCTTATTCCAATGCAGTTTTCATTCCTCAAAAATGGTTAACTGGTTAACACTAGTCATGATTCCCATAAGATTTGTGGTGGCTATTGTAATTATTATTATCAAAATCTTTTAAAACTTTATGAAGTATGAGTTCAGATACCTTATATCTGCTTAACTTTTTGGATATCTCAGTATTTCAAACTAAACCTAGGCAGGAGAAACTATCAAAAGTACTGAGCTGGGCATAGTGGCACATGCCTGTAATCCCAGTGGCTCAGGAGGCTGAGGCAGGAGAATCACAAGTTCAAAGCCAGCCTCAGGAAAAGCAAGGTGCTAAGCAACTCAGTGAGACCCAGTCTCTAAATAAAATACAAAATAGGGCTGGTGATGTGGCTCAGTGGTCAAGTGCCCCCAAATTCAATCCCTGGTACCCGCCCCCACACACACAAAAGTAAATACTGTGTTTTCAGTTGACCTGATTTCCTGAAGAAAAGCAGCAGGGTTGAAAACAACCCCACACCACATTTCTTTCAAGCACGGCTCCTCACTCCCCTTCAAGTTCCCTGGTCTCAAACCTACAATTTGCTGATGTGTTTAATCTGCATTAATAAGAAATCACCCGTGGACAAAGACTGGCGAACAACTCAGGACAAAAGGCACACGTAAGTTTCAAGGAAAACCTACCACACTACCACAGACCCGCTTGGTTTGGAGAAGATTTAGAAACAGAACTGTCTGCTTGTAAGGATGACAGCTGCATTTGTTACACTCTACCACATTAGTCACTGACTAACAACTGGTTCAATGACTTCAGAAGGAATTGCTTTACATGGATTATATTAGAACGATACACCCTTATGAGGGAGTGGAAAATTGAACAATTTGCTTTTTTGACAGGCTTTTATAACAATATGGTTAGAATTCTGCAGGTGAAGCCAGGCACAATGGCACACAGTGAAATCCCAGAGCACAGACGGAAGGAACATAAGTTCCAAGCCAGCCTGAGCAAGTGAGCAAGACCCTGTCCCAAAATAATAAATAAAAAGTGTGAGTGGGTGTGCACTGAAGATGCAGCTCTGGTGCAACACCCCTGGTTCAATCATTAGTATGGGGGTGGGGGGGTGTTACCTTTCATTTTCTGCAGGTAACTGAATGAGCCAGTGCAGACCAAGACTAATCCATACTTAGAAAATTAACATCAACATATTAAAATCAAAGATCCCTTCAACTTTTAACCACTGATCGATCAGAAAGGGTAATTTCTAAACCATTTACCATGTGGAACCAAAGGATGAGACTGCTATAGTCCATGATATTAACCCTTCCTTTGGCAGTATGGATTTCCATTTAAAAATTTTAATAAATGGTAAAACTTACCTTAAAATTAAACATTAAAGTATGACCAGGAAGTATACTGAAGCACTGGTAAGTTCAATGAACTATGAATCAGTCTTGCCATACTTGAGAAAGAAGTAGTCTGTGATTACTTAAACGCTTTAAGACAGAGGCTGCAGATTTGTAGGATCCAAATATTTTGACTCCCCCCACCCCACCATCAAATCCAGAAAAACAATCCTTGAGAAGACACCAGTTACGAATCTTGATATTTTGCTACCAGGCTGACAACATATTAGAAAAGAACTTGCAGATTATGAAAGACTGGTAAAATCTCTCCATTTTGAGAATACCCATGTGTCCTTAAGCAGCATTTGTGTAAAAGCTTTAAGTTTCTTAAAATGTAAGAAAAGACAACACAGCCCTCAACATTATATTCTTTACTCTCCAGTCCTTTCCATTAATTCACAGTTTAAGCTACAAGTAGGATTAATATTTACTAATCAAACTGGATTCTACCTTTGTTCCCAATTGTTCCATTTTCTCCCTAGCTTTGAGAGTTTATTTGGTTTGGTCCTTATTCTCCAATACGAGGATAAGAGACAGACTTAAAATGTTTCTGTTTTATTATTTCCTGGTATCCAGAGCAGAAGTTTAGCAGTGTAATTCAAATAGTAATTAACAAGTGAAAAGTTCTTCCACAATGCTATTGTGCTCCATCATACTAGAATAACTAATTTCTACACACACACACACAAAAAAATTATTTGACAAGTATACCAACTACTGATGGGAAGTACGGAGCTTGTTATTTGTTTATAAAAGGGCAAAGCAAAAAAGACCATTCTAGCCACTTAAAGTTACTTGAAAAAAAATACAGTGGAGTAGAAAGGGGAAAAAAAATGTTTTATGTCCCTTTAGTAAAGCTTTTGCATTCTCCTGATAAACCTCTAATTTTTTTCAGTTGATACATATTCAACTTGTACTGACAGAGAGATTAAAATCCTTCCACTTTGGGTTCCAATACCAGTAGAGTTAATAAACTGTTATTATTCAAGAGAGAAAGTAAAAGGCTCCGAGAGAGCAGGAACACAGTGTGCAGCCAATGCCATCCTACTACAGTGTCACCAACAGGTCTAGAGGGCTTCGTGATGCCTCTGAAAGTTTGGACAGTGCTGCCCTCAGACAGTATTTTCACTGGTTTATTTTATAACCCCTTTTCCCATTTATGCTTGTAGGTTTTCAAGCTTTTTCCTAAAACAGTCTTTCCCTCCATTTTCTTATTAAAAACCAATTTCCTTTACAGGTACAACTCTCTGTTTGGAAAATATGTTTGTTATAACTTTTCAGCTTCTGAAAATAACTGTAATATCATTCTTTCCAAGAATTACTACATGAAACAAAAGATTTAATCAGATTTTTCACTTAAAAAAAAAAAAATAGAACGACCACCCTGGGAATTATCTGAAAACGGGATAAATTTTCCTTTTATTCATAAGTTACTACACATTGTCAACATGCCCTTTTAAAATAAGTAGAATATGGGGGAAAACACCTTTTAAACCTCACCTTTAAATGTTTGCAACCTTTTTTTTTTTTTTTCTTAGTATGCTTGGTAATCTTTCAACACAAGTAAAAACCAAATCTGAATACTTCAAAATCCTTTTTTAAAAAAAAAAAATCAATAAATGAATCAAATCATGACTTTGGACATACACAACCAAGTTTTTAAAGTTATTTTTTCACATACACCATGGAGATACTTCAAGTGCAATAATGGAAAGCTATAGCACTTCTTCCTGGACCAGTTCACATTCGCTCTGTGCCTTTGTCTCTTCCTCAAGAGGAATACAGACCAATCCTAAACATTAAAGTACATCTGTGCATTAAGTCCCTGCGCATTCTGCATAAAGTAGAAAAAAGTCAAACATGTTCTAGTGCTCAATGTAAACATTTTAACTATTATTTATTAATTTTCCTTAAAGGTACTTAGGAGTGTGTGTTATGTATTTAAAGTTAACCTTAGGAATAGCACCATAACAAAAAACCCCATAAAAATGTTTTTCTCCATAAGCCCTTGGATTTACTTCAGAAGTTGAGAAGCCACCATTGTCAACATCCCTTTTAAAGTCACCAGGTTCATTCTTGCCATTTCTGATAAAGCAATATACTATTAAACCAAAATACTAAATCTATAACCATGGATCTAACCATTTTGGACAAAAAGAAAAATTTACATTAGTTGACCAGCCACTCACTCAATGACCAGTTAATTCAAAGAATGAAAACACTTCTATTAATGAAGCTGAAACTGTCAATGTGTTGTTTTGCCAAAAAAAATTTGTGTTTATGAATATTTTATATTTATTTATGGATCTTCTGGTACCTTTTTGCAGATGATGGTAAACATAGAGTTATAACCCTGAGAACAGATATAAAACAGAGAGGCTTTGGAAGAGTTTAAATAAAT
The DNA here is from genome assembly GCA_020662805.1 of Glaucomys volans. Classification (NCBI taxonomy): domain Eukaryota; kingdom Metazoa; phylum Chordata; class Mammalia; order Rodentia; family Sciuridae; genus Glaucomys; species Glaucomys volans. The sequence goes on along the minus strand of JAJEJO010001839.1, from coordinate 389,969 downwards.
AAATGGATCTAACGACTATCCCAGTTCTTAAAGTAAGGGATATAAAAGGCATCCCAATTATTTTTTCACGTCAACAAAGACAACTACCCTGACTCTGTCTCCTGTACAATTAGCAGGCGCTCTGAGAAAAGAAGCATTACCCTCTGTGGTGACAGAGTTCTCTAAAGCCAATGAAAGGCAGGCACACACCTGTCTTGGTTGTAAGGTCCAAAATCATCCTTCCCCTTGCATCAGAGTAGAAGGAAAAAAGTACCTCCTAACATGTCAAATGGACTAGACCAACTAAGAAGCAGGAACACTTAAGAACATTCTCTAGCACTGATACCAGAGTGAGATACTTTTCCTGTCTGCCACCTCAAGGAAACATAGAAGAGGGTTAATTTTGTCTAAAACCAAACACAATTAGTGCCAATTAGTAACTTAAAAGGTACAATACTGTAAGAGACCTTTTAACACTAAAAATGTAAACCATTTCAGGCACAAGCACTCTAGGAATGGCTGCCTACACTGTTTGGAGCAGTATAACTATCAAGTAATAAGTATTTGGCTCAAAAATAAGTGTACTATGGTTTTGGGGACGTGATAAAGTTTCAACTTTAAATGGATTCAAAAATCATTTCCTCATAAAACATGACAGTTTCTTATATTTACACTAGAGGTCACTAATAAAGAGAGTCTTAGTTGCTCCAGAGAAGAACCCACAGGGTGGCACCTGGCAGCAGTCAGCTACAACAGAACTAGAGAATGGCATTTCTGTTCTTACAGACACCATCTGCAACTGCATTCAGCAAAACTCCACTCTAAAACTTTAAGGTAGATGGGGAAGTCTCCATAGAACTTAAATACTCTTTCAGCTCTGTACACTGCTAAAGAACATACTTTCCCTAATTCTAAGGCACACAAACTCCTCTATTTCAGAGTAAGATTATGGAAGAGCAAGATTTTGGTTAAATCCCTTATAATGGAAACCAAGAGATCTTGGACAGAAGACAAATTATGTAAATTTTGTTAGTGCACAATTTAAAAGAAAATGCAATGACTATGTTCTGGCCTTAGAGGTTTAAAATATGCATTCATAACATTTAAAAATAATTTACCAGCACTTTATAAGTTCAAGTTTATAAAATAAAAGTGATTATGCTTTCCTTAAAAAGAAAAAAAAGACCCAACATTTAAAAAGAAAACTAGAAACCATTTCAATAAAAATGACCAAATCTGGTATAATGCATTCTACTCAAGTAGCCAGAGAAAGCGGGGAAGGGGAAAGTGGTAGGTACCTTGCCTACTAATCATGGTTACACTTTCCATGATTATAATGTCAGTATGCACATAATATTTATGAAGAATTTGTAAACATAGGTCATGTGAAATTGTTCTACTATAGGACAGGGGATAGAAACTGCCACCTCTGGACAAAGTTCAGAAAATAACTGCATGACACTTGCTACCATGAAAGTAATGCTCATTGGTTGTGGTAACCAGGATGTCTAGTGTTTAACGTATTTCAAACTCTTGCTATATGTAGTCAAATACTGTCAAAGTAGATCTGCCCCCAAAATGAAGCATATTTTGGCACCTGTGCTGAATGCTGCTACAAAGACCAGCAAGTGCAAACAAAAATAACAGTCATGATTTAGTCACATTCATAACTTTTCATAGAAAAATATAAATATATTCCCTGAATTGTAAGACAAAAATAATTTCAACAGCCAGCTTTCACCATCAATTCCAGTCCATTTCCTCCTTAAATGAACTGGTTCTCCCTCAAGGTCATAAGGTGCGATCATTGAACTCTAACACATTTTCTAAGCTTTTATCATCATCCCCATCATGGTATCTCACGGTCCTTCTACCCTGATTTCTCGTTTTTATTTTTGAACGTCGAAGAACTCTTTTAGATTTTGCATAGTCCACATCCTCCCAGTCATTATCATCCACATTTAACCTAGGACGTTTGCTTTGTCTTTGCCGTCTCACAGTTTTAGATACGTTAGTTGTAAAAGTTTTACCTTTTCTAACTACTTTTGCTTTTCCTTTCGTTTTCCTCCTTTTGGTTTTTGTATTACCAGTACAGTCAACATCTGATTCAGTTACAGATCCCAAATCTGATGATTTGGGACTGGTGTCAGGTCCGCACTTTGTACTCCCAGTTGCTTCAGCAGTTTTCACATTTTCCGATTCAGGATGCAGTCTCTTCCGTTTTATTTCTGTCGCTGCTGTTGCTTGTGAATCATGAATCACTTTTGTCTTACTGAAAGGGGCCTTTCCGTATGTTCTGAGTCTTCTGCCATTCCACCTGCGTAGCCCATAATTCAATTCCTCTTCAAAGTTATTTTCTGTGGTCGCTTTTTGCACAAAAGTTGACTCAGAAGAAAATTTTCTACCAATCTCATTCCCTGGAACATGGGTTTTTGAATCCCCTTCTGAAGACCCAATAGAGGAATTCTTTGTCTTAGAAGGTATGTTCGTGTTGTGATTGTTGATATGCCTGTTGTGTTCTGCATTCCAGAGACCTTCCGAGTCCAAGTCTCCTTTTAAAGACCGACTAAAACTTCCTGCACTCCCTTCTGTGTCAGGTTCAGGTGGCTCACCGCCACAAGCATACTGCTCATTTGGCACTTCACAGTGTACATCTTCCTCACAATCACTCGGTATCTTCCTAGCTGTGGTGCAAGCTGGACGTGAAGGCTGTTTCCGTGCCCATTTGCTTCTGGTGCACACACTTCCTGAACTGACGTCTTCTGCATCACTCCTGAGCCTGGCTGTACTGGCAGCCATGGACGCACTGCTTCTCGAAACCCTTAGGGAACCCGTTCCGGCTTTGGAGGACTTCTTAATCACCTTGGAGTTGCTCTCTGAGTCACTGGAGCAGACCCTTTTCCTGGAAAATTTTCTGCTTTGCCCATTGTCTTGTGGTGCAGAATCTAAAAATTAGAGAGTATTTGTTTAATAAGAGTATTTGTTTAAAGAGTATTTGTTTAGTAAGAGTAAATAATTCTAAAAAAATTAAGTGTTCAGCCGGGCGTGGTGGCGCACGCCTGTAATCCAAGCAACTTGGGAGGCTGAGGCAGGAGGATCGAGAGTTCAAAGCCAGCCTCAGCAACTTAGCGAGGGCCTAAGCAACTCAGTGAGACCCTGTCTCTAAATAAAATACAAAATAGGGCTGGGGATGTGGCTCAGTGGCCGAGTGTCCCTGAGTTCAATCCCTGGTTCCAAAAAAAAAAAGAATTAAGTGTTCAATGTTTGAAACAAATCCAGAATTCTTATTAACTTGGACGGGGGATGTCAGTAAAAGGGATGGCCCATACATCTTAATACTTTAAAGTGACTTTTTCAGGCTCAGTTGATTCACAAGCACAGCATACCTCAATGCCCTTGAATCTACAGTATTAACATTGAACACTGACTTTTTTTTTTTTTTTTTTTTTTTTTTTTTTTTGGCGGCGCCAGATAACGAACCCAGGGCCTTGTGCCTACAAGGCAAGCACTCTACCAACTGAGCTATATCCCCAGCCCCAGACTAATTCTTGTTATCACTGCACAAGTTTCAATCACATTACCTTAACCTTAGCTTTAGCTGTCTTCTGCTTTTTTACCCTATCAGTCCCCATTTTCTAGGAATATGATCTTTATTCAGCAGTTATTTCACTACTACCACAGTTATTATCTACAAAAGAGACAATGATAATAGTACTAACCTCATAAAAGGTTTTACTACTAAACATTTTAGTTTAATATTGAGAATTTCTTAGGAAAGAAAAACCTGGTAACTTTCTGTTAGCTACTATCATTATTACTTACAGTTCAACCAGTTCTACCCCTTTTCTTCCTCCTCTGAAGCTGTCCCTACCATGGATCATACATAGGATAGCTCCTGCTTTTCTCAACTGCAATCAACAGTCATGCAAATGCATGAGACTATAAAGACTGTTTGCAGTGCATGGGGTAGGCAAAGAGAAGTTTCAAGAGGAAAAATAAACAAGGTATCTAATTGGGAAAGAAGACTGAATTAAATCAATAAACCAAAACAAATGTTCGCAATTACCATTCATGTCAGTGTTTGGCTTTCCCTTTGTTTGGTCATCTTCGGAATCTACATCAGTTTCAGATACGTGATCAGACAAACACTGAGGCACAGCAAGAGAGTCACACTTCAAGTTTCCTGAAATTGGACTCATTTCCATTGTGTGACATCTGCCATCTTCTCTATCTTTTTCTTCAGATTCTGAGTCATCAGAATCACTCAAGATCTTGGCTTTCTTAAAGAAATTCACATTCTTGCGAAATGTATTGTTTCCTGGTTCAGAATCTGCTTCCTCTGAGATGCTTTCTGCCTGAAGTTTCTGCCCAGAAATTGAAGGGCCAGCAGTTCTATGTTCATCATCTGAATCATGACTTTTATAATCTTCCTCAGAAGACTCTATTTTAAGAAATTTTGTTTTAGAAGTTGCTGGAGTATGGGACTTATAACCATTAGTGTGCCAATTTTTCCGGGCTACCCGCAAATCACTTTCTGACTCTGAGTCTCCATTTTCAGAATCATTGACAGTATGCTGGGCAGCATGAGAACTGGACGCTGGCAATGACTGATCTTGATCTTTTAGCTCCTCCTCCTCAATTTCTGACTTGAGGCTCTGATCGTCATCAGATTTATGCAGTAACTTTTTTCTAGCTACAGCGGAAGCATTGCGGTGAGGCAGCTTCCGACCAGAGCACACACTCTCAGAACTAGAATTTTCTTCTACATCACTCATTAGCTTTATCTTATTGGCAGCCACAGCAGCACACTTCCGGAGGACTTTTCGGTTATTTCCAGCTCTGGCTTTTAGAATTTCACTGGTCTCTAATGAATTGTTATCAGAATCACTCAAATAAACTCTCTTTCGAGTGGCTTTTCTGCCACAGCCATTTTCTAAATAAACAGGACCTACAAATAAAACAATAAAATTAGAAAGCGTTTCATATTTGAACATTTTTAAGTGACTATTATTTCAGTGGTTTTTCCTTGTTTTTCAATGCCAAAGTTGATTTCCTTTCCAAATCCCAAAAGTCCAATGGACATTTCACAGGTAGATTCATTAAATCAATAATGCATCCACTATACAAATCTGGTTAAATCTCTTACCAGATTTTCTTTGAGCAGCTCTATTTCTGGTCACCCTGAGATTGCTGCCTCTGGACAGTCCGCTCCGCAAGGAGGATTCACGAGCTCTTGAACTCTCTTTGCTTTCCTCTGAACTATCTGAAGCTGAAGAGGGTGAAGAGGTAGCTAAGGAATCTTCCATTTCACTTTCTAAGAAAAATAAAGGGCAAATAATTAATTACATATATTTCTCTTTTCTTATATAAGCAAGCTGTTATTTCTTAACTTTATTAAAAATAGTCTCAATATATTTTAAGAACTATTTCAAAGAAAAGCTGATAAAATTCTGATAACAAAAGCTTTTCTTTGAGGGGCTAAAGTTGTGGCTCAATGGTAGAGCACTTGCCTAGCTTATGTGAGACTCTGGGTTTGATCCTCAGCACCAAAAATAAATAAGATAAAATAAAGGTGTTGTGTCTACAATTAAAAAAAAAATTTTTTTTTAAGCTTTTCTTTGAGGGCTGTGGTCATAGCTCAGTGGCAGAGTGCTTGCCTAGTATGTGTGAGGCACTGGGTTCGATTCTCAGCACCACATATAAGTAAATAAACAAATAAGATGTCCATTGACAACTAAAAAGGATTTTTTTAAAAAAAGGGTTTTCTTTGAAATTGTTCTTAAAAATCAGTATCCAAATCAAGTTTATGCTTGTATTTCAAAGAGATAAGACTAATTTTCTACTATATTGAGAAATTTCTTCAGAAAAACTATTAACAAACTTTAATTTAAAAACGAGTACTTCATTCCGTAGTACCATTTTCCAGAATTTTAAAAGACACAACCAATTCATTTCAGAAAGTATCATTTTATGCTCTAATAGCCCTTCCTGACAACATGCTTATACCACACAGGTACTCAGATCCAAAAAGGTGGGTTTTACATGGTAACCACAAGGTAGGGATCAAGATAAAGAAGTAACAGCAGGGGTAGTTTTCACCACTAGTGTACTTCATTAAGTACATGCACCAGTGTGAGCACAAGACACAAACTCCTAATTTCCTGTTCCTTCTGCCATTCATTTCTTTGATGAAATAAAAATTTCATCAGTTAACATGGTTAATAGACAGTATTTTAGTCCACAATCAGGTCAACTCTATTTCAGAGAAGAAAGTGGCTGTCAGAAGGATATCAGACACTAAACTGTGAAACTGTGGTTTGCCCACCTTCTCAGCTCCACCAACAACCACCTGCCTCCCTATGTCCAGACCCTTGCCTTCTCCAAACTGTAATCTTCCTGAAACAATTCATCAGGTGACTCCTCACTCACAAGGGATCCAATGAAATAAAGACTGACAGTCTCCAGAATGTGCATGCATAAACACCTGTTCAATTCTACTTTCTTCCATTTCCCAAAAGGTAGTCTGTTCACATGCTCCAACTGCCTCCTCTTTTCCCTTGGATGCTTTCCTCCTAACTGCTCCCTGACTGCAAAGCATTCCCTTATTTTGGTCCCATTCTCAGTTAACCCAGCACACTCTGACTGGACACTGTATTCTAAATGTGTTCCTAAAGATACTGTGTAGATTCAACATGGTACATACATCAGCTTGTTTACCTGACCTTCTCCTCCCTGAATGTCACTGCCAAGTTGGTGAATCCATAGCATCTTACCACAACTTCCATTCTAAACTTTCATCTGTAGCTGTAGCTTTTCAGTGCCATCAATACCACTTAATGAAATATTGGATGAGATATGCAGAAGGCACTAAATTATAATAGTGTCACAAGTCACCAAAATCACTTACTGTAGTACAAAAGGACATGAACACCAGTCTCATTCACACACTGTTCTTTTTCCCTCGTATTTTTTAAGTGGCACGTTATAATAATCGTATAATGGTGGGATCTGTTGCTACATATTCATACATGCACCCACAATATAATTTGGAATAAATATCATTCCCCAGTATTTCCCCTTTCCTTTTCCTCATCCATCAGTCTCCCTTTGATTTTCATGAGATCCCCCCCACACACACCTTTTTTTTCCCTTTTCCTCTTTCGTTCCCACGTGAGAGAAAACATCTGACCCTTGACTGAGTTTGTCTTTACACAATGATACTAAAGCACTGGCATCAGCTACAGATACCACTACCAAGTGCAATGGCATAAAGGTTAGAATTTACTAGGTCAGCTTTGAAACTGCATTACGATTAATACTTTTTTTTTTTTTTTAATTAAAGATACAGAAATGTCAAGTTGGGGGCTGGGTGTGGTGGGGTACATCTGTAATCCCAGCAATTGGGAGGCTGAGGCAGGAGGATGGTGAGTTCAAAGTCAGCCTCAGCAATTTAGTGTGCCCGTCTCTAGATAAAATACAAAAAGGGCTGGGGATGTAACTCAGTGGAACACAAAGTTGAATACTTACACTGTAATATTTAAAACTTGGAGGATTCAAATTTGCATAAAATGTTGCCACACCATTTGCAAAGCACAGTTCTCATCAAAAATTCTAATTGTTTCATTTATTACTTCTGTTTTGACTACTAAACTGTTAAGTACCTTTAATTTCAAGGTCATGCTTTTATTACATTTTCCTCTAAACTAACAGTAACTGGCAATGTTACACTGGATGCTCAGCAGTTGAAGAACATGATGTTCTGCTTCTTACCAGATAGCACAGAATCATTTCTTAGAGATACAGGTCTACTTCTTCTCGTTCCTTCCGATGAGTCTGCTGAATCTGAAGAGTCTCCTGAAGTGAGACCGAAAGACACACCAGCACTTGCCTTATGAGCTGCAGAGTAAGCTGCCCTACTTGAGGTAGACTGGGCAGGAGAACCTACCAACTCAGGAATTACTTTTGTCTGAGATTTTAACTGCTTCTGCTTGACATTTCTGGTGAAAGATATAAACAGAAGAAGCAATACTAATAAATCACAAAGGAAACTGGTTTAAAAAACAACTAGATGAAAGTATATTATTTCTTAATCTGAGAATAATTTTATGATCAAAATATTAAAATATTTACTACTAACATCTTATTCTTATTCTGGCATGGATTACTATTAATCTTTCCTTTCTCTAATTCTGACAAGTTGTATTCAAATGAGTAGCCATGAAAAAATGATCCAAGTAACAGCTATATAATGAATACCTTAGGTTCTTTGGATAAAATGCTAACATAAACCAACATTTATACAGCAACAACAGGCATTCATTTATACTATAAATTCTATTTTATATTTTTGGCAGGATTGGGAATTGAACCCAAGGGCACTCTCCCACTAAGTTACTTCCCCAGCCCTTTTTATTTTTATTTTGAAACAGGGTCTTGCTAAATTGAGTTCCTCCTTCCTCAGCCTCCCAAATATCTCGAATCACAGGGGTACACCATTGTGCCTGGCTGTAACTATGAAATACAGCCTAAAAACAAGACATAACCTTCTCTCTACTCTTATTACATGTTCTAAGGACACTATAAAAGAAAGAGCAGAAGCCAACAAAATCCAAATAGATGGGAAAATGTTTTGAAAATATCAGACCAAGCTGGGTTTTTATTTCCAAGACCAGACTGTTTGCAACCTAAGCAACTGCTCACCATGGTTGCCTCCTGAGCCATGGATTATGGGGAAAAGTGATGTTTAAGACAAGTTTCAAATCTGGGTAATATTCATGTTCAGACACTCTTATTTTCTTTAAAATAAAATGATCTATGAAGGGAGAATCTAAATAAATAGGCTAACTTATAATCACAATTCTTTTTTTTTTTTATTTTGCGGTGCTGGGGATTCGAACCCAGGGCTGTGTGCTTGCAAGGCAGGCACTCTACCAACTGAGCTACATCCCCAGCCCCACAATTCTTTAAAGCAATGTTTCTATGATAATAGAGACACATTATAAACCTGTGTTTTGTCTGTTTGGTATTGAGGACTGAACACAAGGATCCTTAACTACTGAGCTATGCCCAAGCCCTCTTTTATTTTTTATTGTGAGACAGGGCAATCTCACTGAGTTGCTGAGGGCCTTGCTAAATTGCTGAGGCTGGCCTCAAACTTGCAATCCTACTGCCTCAGTCTCCCAAAGTCACTAGAATTACAAGTATGCGCCACCATGCCCAACTAAAAATTTTTAACAAAAAATTTGAAGCAAAGTGGTAATACCTCAAGAGTAAAAATTTGCTTTCCCTTTTTGATCTTACATCCTGAACTATTGTACCTTTCTTTAGTATAATCAGAACAGGCTTTTTCAATGAAAAAAAATATTTTAAAAGTATGTACGAAAACGGTCAAATCCAAATTGAGATTCACTTTATAAATGGATGACTCTTCACAAATACCTATCAAGAAAATAAATGACTGAAAACAATATTCCAGACTAAAAGACACCAAACAGATACAGTACCTAAATGTGATGCATGCGCTTGGATTGGACCTGGTGTGGGAATGGGAGAGAGGGGTGACTGCCCTAACAACATTACTGAGTCAACTGTAGAAAGATAAAGTATTGGTTATAACCTGAATGTCATTTTTAGCAAATACATAGCAAGTACTGACAGGTGAAGGAATATGTTATAAAGTAATTTTTAATGATTCAAAAGAAAAAATACACATACATAATAAAGAAAATACGGCACTGCACAATGACACTTCAGTCAATGATGGGTCACATATACAATGGTGATCCCGTATTACCTAAGTGATGTCACGACCATCTTAGTCTGTGTAAGCACACTGTAAAATGACAAAAATCATCCGATGATGCGTTTCTCAGAATGGATCCTATAGTTAAGCAAAGCATAATTGTATTAAACCAAAAACAAAGCAAATGTGGCATAATGTGAACAATTGGTGAGTCTAAGAATATATAGCTCTTTGAATTATTCTTGCAATTTTCCTATAATTCTGAAATTATTTCAAAATGAAAAGCTTTATAAAAACAACTAAGTGAAGATTTACACAGTACTCCATATGAAATGTGTGTATATGAATTACAAGTTGCAAACGTAAAGCAGCTGAAGGAGAACTGAGTCACTCACCTAGTGGGTATGTTTATGTGCCCTAACGTGCTCTGTAATTTTAAGCATGGAGAGCCAAGGACGGATGTCACCAAATCTTCTCACTCAAAAAGCAAAAACTGGACTTGGGATATAGCTCAGTTATCGAGTAGAGTGCATGCCTACTTGTGCACACACAAGGCCCTGAATTCAATCCTCAGCAACACACACGCACACACACACACAAAGGATGAGAGCAGGATATCCAGCTTCTGAGCAGGAACCTTCACTGCATAGCGAAAAAAGAACAAATTAAAAATGGATGATGTTAAGAAAGGCAAGAAGAGTTTTGTTTAGAAGTGTGCTCAGTGCTAAAAGCACAAGACTGGGCCAAATCTCAAAGGGACTATTTGGACAGAAGACAGGTCAGGCTGCAGGATTCTCTCACACAGATGCCAAAAGAACAAAGGCAGAACAAGGGGAGAGGATATGCTGATGGAGTATTTGAGAATCTCCCAAAATACATCCCTGTAACAAAAATGACCTTCACTGGCATTAAGAAGGGGAAAAGGGCAGACTTAATAGCATACCTTAAAATAGCTACTAAAGAGGTATGGCCACTGCCTTAATTATTACCAAACAGAAACGTCTCGTGACTCTTTTATGTGCACCATAATTTAATTGATGCAATACACCAGAATTCAGACCATGAATGACTGACAGAATATTTCTGTTGGACAGTCCTGATTTAAGTAAAATTGACTTAGAGTTAATTTAATATTTTGATTATAATCCCAGTTCATTAAATCCTATAAATGTTTTCCCTTCTTAAAGTTATGGTTAGACTTAACTAGTAATGTTCAATATTTAACAAAAATGGTGAATGTCATCTCAAAACTGGTTTTATGTTTAGGTTTATATAACTCATTGTATGAATATGTTTATGGGGGAAACCCTTCATCTCAAAATCAAGCAAGGTTCATGTGTGTTTCAATTTGTGTTCATTAGCCTATTAGAGACAATGGCTGAAGGAAGCAGTGTCTATATTTTTGTTGACCATGACAATTTAATTAGAATGCCCTATATCTAAAATACTGTATTTCCTTATGGAAAGGTATTTTAGTGTGGTTTATGTATATTAAATAAAGAATATTTAACACTTCTCACACACAAAAAAATTTTTAAACAGCTGAATTATCAAAACAACCAATTCAGAGCTCTGGAAATCAAATGAAGGCATAAAACAAAGCACTTACTCATGAAAACTTGTGAGCTTAGACTAGAGCACAGGGATCTGCAGCACCAACATGGGGTTGCTCCCCAACAAAAAGATACACACACCCCAATTCTCTGGGCATGACAGCTGTGAGGACCAGCAAGGGAGGCAGTGGCCTAATCTGGCATCTCTACAGAAAAGCCCTACGCCTGAGGGCACTGCACACACGCAGGCCTATGGAACGCGGCAGGGACAGCAGCACTCTGCCTTAGCAGTGCCTCTGTAGAAGCCAGCAAGAATTCAACCAAGTACAAAAGGGAGATTGAAGAACAGCTGCCACTGCAAAAAAGTAAAAATGAAAGGAAGACTGAGGGAATAAGGTGCCAGAAGAGTCTTTGAAAAAGTTCCTCATCCCCCAATAGGATCTGGAAGAATGCACACATGTGCAATAAGCCCCGTTTATTTACTCATGTTGGCTGCTCTTGAAATCCTCGAGTCTGGAAAAACATAAGCAGAAAGTGAAAGCCAAGGCCACCTTGGCTGACCTGTGAGGTTGGCCCTATCAAGGACATGGACCTCAGAATATTTATGGAAAATTTTCTGACCACTAAACTAAGCTCACTGACTCAAGGAAGACACCTAGGCAGACATACTCGAAAAGTAAAAACAAAATCTTTCAAAGGAGGGTGGGAGGTGGGAGGTGGGAGTTACAGTGGGGAGAGCAGGAGTAGGCAATGACTTCAGTGACTGTGCCCTTCGGGGAGGACAGACTCTACAGGATGAGTCCAGGCAAGTCACAAAAGCACAAGACCATCACCACTATGATCTGTTAGCAACAGTAAAACACAGTTGTCCAGAACTGCCATAACACCTCATTTGATATGCCCAGTTTAACAAAAAAATTATGAGACATACAAATAAACAGGAAAAGGCGGCCCATTCACAGGTACTAACATTTAAATCAACTACTATAAAAATATTCAAAGAACTAAAGGAAATCATGTTTACAGAAGAAAATTGTAACAATGATTCCTCAAATACAGATTAGAGACTAACATTATAAAAACAAACCAAACAGAAATCCCAGAGTTGAAAAGTGTAATAAATAAATGAAACATTCAGATTTGAGTTGGCAGAAGCAATCAGTGAAATTGAAGACACATAACTATAGATTATCCAGTCCGAAGAAGGGGGATGGGGCGCAGCGGATGAAGATGGTCTTGGAGACCTGTGGAATACCAATGTATGTGTAATGGGACTCCCAAAAGGAGCAAAGAGAAAAAGGCAGAAAAAAATACTTAAAGAAATGCCGATTAGAGCCTAGGCTGTGGCATATGCCTGTAATCTCAGCAACTAGGGGAGCTAAGACAGGAGGATCTCAAGTTTGAGACCAGCATGAGCAACTTAGTGACAACCATCTCAAAATAAATAAAAAGAGCTAGGGATGTAGCTCAGTGGGTAAAGGACCTCTGGGGTTCAATCTCCAGTACCAAAAACAAAGAAGAAATACTGGCTGGAAAAAACCCAAATTAGATGAAAAACAATATATATCCACAGAGCTGGACATATTTCAAGTAGGACATACTCAAAAGAAATCCAAACCTACACAAATCATGGTCAGCTGAAAGATAAGGACAGAGAGAAAATACTGACATGATATGTCAAAATACATTCTACTATCATATTAAATAAATAAACATTAAAGCCAAAAAGAAAAAGGAGAAAATACTGAAAATGACAAGACAAAAACATTTCAATGTGGACAGGAAGGGAAAACCTCAGTAAGATTATTAGCTAACTTCTTTTTCAGAAACAAGCAGGCAGTGAAATCAAACATTCAGAATGCTTACAGTAAAATGGCAAGAATTCTGTATGCATCAAAATTTTTCTTCAATAATGAAGGTAAATTTAAGATACTGCCATATATGCGCAAAAAAAAAAAAAAGGCTAGCACACTTACCCTGTAAGAAATTTTTAAAGGAAGTCTACACTTTCATATGTGGGAAGGGCAATGACAAAAAGCACTATAAATGATTTTTTATTCTTAACTTAAAGAAAACTGCATAAAACATGACATTAAAATGTGATCTCTATGACCATAACAGCACAAAAGAGGGAGGATGGATGGGAGCCATAAGAGCAAAGATTCTGTAAGTACTGGGATTAAAAATGGCATTAATTTGAAATAGGATCATTTTGAATTGAGATGTACAGTGTAATTCTCAAAACAATCACAAAGAAATCCCATTGAGGGTATACTGCATTCAAAAAATGCAAGGAAGCAAACTAAACATTGCACAACTCGATTTTCATATTGCAGCAGCTTAAAGTACCTGAAGTTTGATCGTAATGCAGGCACTGTAGTCCAAGAACATAGAATATAAAATTACTGACAAAAGGAAAACACTCCCATTTCTTTCCTTTACAACTAATCCTCCCCAATAATGAGGTCCAATGTATCTAATAAACATTTTCCCTTATACAATTCAATGCTGAAAGGCCATAAAGTCACTTTATGTCAAAAAGCCATTTCTTATGCAAAAGACGAACATACTTTAAACACTCCTTGATAAGATTTTTTAAATCTGTCATTTTCATTAAATGCTTAAAATTTTACCCTATTACTAATCAGTGTGACAACTGAATATTCACAGAAATGCTTTCAAGTTATAAAAATCTATGACTAGTCTTTTCTGAATATATAGTACTCTAAAAAATTAAGAATTTTTAGCACAGTTAAGTCAAAGAAATATCACAACTCTAAAAATCAACTGCAGCTGGGTAGAGTGACACAGTCTACAGTGATAATTTATAAGGGGGGAAGTGGGGGCTGGGGAGTGTCTCTGTGGTTAAGCACCCCTGGGTTCAATCCCTGGTACCAATAAATAATTTATTTTAAAAATAATCAACTGCATACAAAGCTTGCCATAACTAATTCACCTGATACTTTTGTTAGCTTGAATGACACCATTAGAATTTTGTCTTTGCTTGAACCTCTGGCTTCGTCTAAGTTTTTCATTGAACTTTTGACCAATTTTAAAATCAGAAGAGATTTTCTTCATTTTTTCTTCAAATAAGGCTGACAGCCTCAGGGTCATACTATAAATCTGCAAGGATATAAAAGCAAAACTAGAATTATAAACTATTTTTAAAGTATTTTTCTTTAATTATAATCATGAATATATGATTGTAATATCACTAATTGTAGATAATGGCTTATGTTTCCAACTTGCTCCTTCCATGGTATCTAAAAGAAACAGGAAATATCAAACATATACTTCTCAGATAATAGGGAAGTTTTAAATCAAGCAACTCTCTAGGATCTAGATTCCAAGACACGTAAAGTTCTAAGAACACACGGGACAAATTGTGAATTTCGCAATGGTTTCTTAATATGAAAAGCAAAAGCATTCAGAATAAAGAAAAATTATACTTCACCACAATTTTCAATTTTGATGTCAAAAGACATCAAACCAAGTGAAAAGACAACCTACAAAATGGGAGGAAAATTTTGGAAATCATGTATCTCACACTGAAAGGATGATGCAGTTTAAAGACAAGCAAGAATTTGAATAGACAGTTCTCAAACGATGACACACAAACAGTAAGTACAAGAACAGATGCTGAACACCATTAGCTTACTGACTACACTTTCTCATGTTCTAGATTGTTAATTCTCTCGCATTTAGGACAATGATACTACCTGCCTCTCAGAGCTAGCTAATTTCTAGAGATAGCAAATGATCTGCAAGTATATTGCTTGATACATAATACAGCCCCCACCCTATCAACCATCTCTTCCTCTATCAAACTTTCACATAGTAAGTCAATGTGTTGGAATGGAGCTGGAGCTCAGTGGCAGTGCACTTGCCTAGCATGTGTGAAGCACTAGGTTCAATCCCTAGCACCACAAAAAAAATACATAAAGGCATTTTGTCCATCAACAATACAAAAAGGTTTTTAATGTGTTACTCCTGTCGTAAAGCACCTCAAAGTCAGTTATTAAAATACTGAGACCATCTCTAAAGTCCCAAATCCTGCTGAAATGATTACAACTAGCCATTCCTAAACTGTTCGATCTGCCCTTCCCTGCCTCCCCAATAAGGTCTCTCCTCTGTCTCCTAAACAACCCTAGTCTTCCCTCCAGGACCCTGCATGGTGTGCCACACCTCCTATTTCTAGGGATCTGAATATAAACATCTTCATGACAATCATTCTGCATCTGCAATTTTTAACTTAATATATCATATGAAAATCAAAATTACAATCAGATTACACTTCACACACCTACGAAGATGGCTATTTAAAAAAAAAAAAAATTCCCTAAATAGCAAGCATTGGTAAGAATTTGGAAAAATCAGAATGCTCCCATTCCTGGTGGGAACGGAAAAGTGCTAATACCATTATGGAAAGCAGTCCAGTGGTTACTGACAGGTCACAAAATCATCCTGTAAACTATCAAGGCTACTTTTACATATACACCCAAGTGAACTGAAAGAAGGTACTCAAGACAGATATTTGTCTTTCAAATTCACTGCAGCATTATTCAAAGTGGCCAAAAAGTAGAGACAGTCCAACTGCCCATTAACAGATGAAAGAATAAATGTGTCATCCCCATACAGTGAAATTTTATTTGGCCACAAAGGGAATAAAGCTCCAATACATGCTATAAGTCTTTAAGACATTATGGTAAGTGAAATTAGCTGGACACAAAAGGACAAATCTGATACAAGCTATGAGGTTTATATGAACATTTTGACAACCGTATTTCACTACATAATCACAGTTTTCATGCCAAATTTTTTCACAAAAATGTGGGGTGCAACCTTTATGTGAACCTTAAAAAATATTGTGCCAAGTTTTACTTACAAATCATTTATGACTGAACTGTTTGCTGCAAGATTAGGCTGTATGGAACACTCTGATGCAGTGGCTATGATGACATGGTGAAATACAGCAGTTAAATTCACAGAAACAAAACACAGACCAAAGGGTACCAAGGGGAGGAAGAAGACTGGTGACAGAATTTCTGTTTGAGGTGATGAAAAGATTTTAGAAATACTTTGACTGTAATTAATGCCACTGAGCTGTCGACTTAAAAATGATTAAAATGGCAAACTATCATAAATAATTAAATACAATTTTGAAAATTTGATTAATACACCAAAAAAAAAAAAACCCAACAAAACAAAACTCCTAAATTATATACTTTAAAACATGCACTCCTTTAAAAAGGAAAAGGATAGAATTCACTTTCTCCCGGAAAAGAAATAGTCCCACAAACAATTAATATGACAAAAACCCAAGCCTGAAAATAAGATTAGACTTGCATATTTAAGTTGATCCAATAAGCAAATGGATATCAAATGCAACAAAGAGCTCTCAAATTGAGACTAGATGCAGTAATCAAAGAGTCTGATGTTAAGTAATGAGGGTAAAGTGGAGTTAAGGAAAAAACAGTTCATTATCAGTGACAGTCAATGATTGTAATCACAGGAATACTTAATAAATTATCAAACCAGTGTTTAAACTTTGCTCTGTAGTATTTTTTTATTACATAGCACACTGGCTACAAAGGTGGGTGTTTGTGAAAATTTACTAAGAATATGTAAACTTTTGATATTTATTAAACTTCACCAAGTACTGAAAAATTATCCAACATTTAACAAGAATGGAGGAACATGCTATGTTTGTAAATGAGATAGCACAGATGTTGCTTCTCCAGATCCAAAACCAGCCTCCATTTCATGCTTTCTTTTTATCACTTTTAATGGACTAGCAATGCTGAAAAAGACTAGATGATTATAAAAAGTGATAACATTCTCATTCTACACATGTCCACTTTCTCCTGGTATCTTCAATCATGACAAACAGTTGTTAAAAGGGCAAAGACTGAAGAGCTGCAGGCAGCAGCAGCACTTCTGTTCCTTACAGGGTTCTTACTTTTCTCACATACTATGACGTTCCAACCTCTCCTTCCAAGTGGGAAAACACAGATCATGCATGACTTTTTTAATGAACCACTTTAAAATTTACCTTTGATCTTTTGTTTGGTGTATATGCTTTTGCATTGCTAAATATCAACCGGATGTCTTTGCAAAATTCCAAAGGGCTGTCATAATTTCCCGCTTCTAGAGTTTCCCTTACTGTTCCAAAATCCATTGGAGTATCTATAATATCACGGTAGTCCTAGGTTTTAAAAATAGTTAGTTCACAGATGCACTTTCTGCTTTTAAGAATGTAAAACACATTAGATCTCTACGCTATTCAAAATGATGGGGGGGATATTAGAAGGATCTTAAGAATTCATGAATGTTTTAAAAAAGGTCCAAAGACAAGAGAGAGATAGATCAAACAAAGCATGACAAGGGATGGTTTTATGTCCTGCTTTACACTCTTCTGTGATTTCCAAGCTTTCTACAGTAAATCTATTGTTATAATCTTTTTATTACTTTGTTTTAGGTCATTTGTCCTCTATGTAAGGAGTGAAATTCTATCCAGGTTTTCCTGGGGCTTCTGTGCCTACTTAATTAGATAATAAATAACTATAGAGGGATCTCCTATCACTATATAGTATGGTTAACTAAGTCTAAATCCTTCAATGAGTAACAAGAGTATCTCTACTACTACAGCTAAGTGCTAAGACAAAATGTTAACATAAAGCCTAGACATCTTAGTCTTTAAGATTTAATTTAAATACCCTATCCAAACCTCCCCCAAAACTAGAAAACCCAAACATTCAAACAATGGAAACTTACTGGATACTCAACCAAATCAACAGGTTGTCTAAATGGTTCAGAATCTTCACACTGAAAAATTAAGTTCACTAGTTCCTTACACTGTTTCTTCCAGTTGCTTTCAACATAACTGGCAGCTGTATTGCTCCTTATTTTCCAACCATGGACCTAAAAATACATTCATAATATTGAATTTTTTTTAGTCTTAAGAAAATAATAATCACACTATAGGATGTGACTGTGATAAAAATCCAACTGTGCTGTTTACTAGTTTCTGTATTGTATCATAAGAATTGTGGCTGCCTTAGACTGGTACAGAGATGCACACCTGTAATCTCAGAGACTTGGGAGGCTCAGGCAAGATGATTCCAAGTTCAAGGCCAGCCTCAGCAATTTAGCAAGACCCTGTCTCAAAAAAATAAAAGGAGCTGGGGATGTAGCTCAGTGGTAGAGTGCCCATGGGTTGAATCCTCAGTAATGGAAATAAATTTTTAAAATGAAAAATACAGAATAAATACTAGTTACTAAACATTTTGGGTATCTATGTAGAATTAAACTATGCGAAAATGACAAATCAGATGAGAATGACAGGTCTCACATCTCAAAATTATCTGGAGCAAGAATACTGTAAAACAAAATAACATTGAATTTTAAGAAGCTTCAATTTAAGGAGCACTTGAAATTTAAAATGATGTGGGTTAAGATGTTTTAATCATTTATGAATGAATGTGATTTTTAATTAACCTGTCACATCAGAATTTAAGAGTTATAATGAGACCCCGTTATACTCAACCAATTTCCTAAACTTTCTTTCACATCTTCTTTTCCATTACCTTAAGCTCTCCTTCCCAACAAATTAATTGTGTGTGTGTGTGTGTGTTGCTAGGGAATAAACTCAAGGCCTCACACTTGACTAAGTTACGTCCCCAACCATTTTTTATTTTGAGACAGGGTCTCAAAAGTTGCCCATGCTAGGCTCAAACCTGCAATTCTGCTGGCTCAGCTTCTCAAGTAACTGGGATTATTTGTGCACCTGCCACAAATCCCTATGTTTAAAAAAGATGCAGTCACTAAAACTTCGTTAATCTTTCCCTTAAAAGGCCTCATTATCCTCTTTTCTCCATTCCAAGAAGTGTCTAGGTTCCCATGCTTCACGCTAACTCATCTCCTTTAATACATATATTCTTAACCTTCAAATTCTACTCATCCATTTTGGCTATGCAATTGATTCCCTGTTTTAAATTTAAATGAAATTCTTGGGTTTCAGTATCGCCCTTATCTGTTCCTAACCTAAAGGGCATACAAGTCACCTTACTCATAGAGACATTTGATCTCTATGCCATTTAGGCAGTGCCCATGAACGTGGACATGTCTCAGTTTTTGGCTTTGCTCTAGTATCCTCCATGTTTTGACTGTCCTCATCTCATTCTAAGAACAGTTCAAATCACAACTCTTACACTTAATATTTCCTAACTAACCAATGTTCAGTGATTTTTCCCATTTCTCGAAATAATCAATTTCTTTTTTTCAAAGACAAAACCTAAAGTCTGAAGGCAGAGATTCAATTTTAAAGCAAAGAACAAACAAGTCAATCACCCAGAGTAACTTACTCTCCTTCGTCCAGAAGACGTTTTAGGAAGATCACTATCATCCTAGGAACAAAATCAGAGCACCCTAAGTGTTTTGATTCTAATTAAAAATATACAAATAAAACACTGCTACAAAAAGTCATGGTGCATTTCCTAACCACAAAATGCACAAAGCAGCTTCACCCTTGCATTTTTATCTCTACCTATAAAACCCAGAAATACGCAGCTTCTTACAGTTCCTGCACATTTTGTTCTATGAGTTTTCTTATTCCCTAAATCACTTATTAGTAGACCCATTTTTATTCTTACGTTACAGTAAACCATAATAAGAGTTTTCATAGAAATTAACATTATCTTTAAAGTATATCCTTCCTGCAACTCCACTCCAAAACTAAAATATGTATGAAGTCAAAGTACATATACACTTGCTGCTAACTGTCCCCATAATTACTTTCATCTTGAGGAAATGGTGTCCAGGCACTCTTCAGCATGCCACTGACTTGTAATTAAGATTAAACTCAATACCCAAAGAAAGGTCTTATTAAAAATGACTTTCAAGGTGTTTTTTACAACATACCTTTCACTAGCTAAAATTTGAAAAGAGAAATATACACCTAAAATGACTCATGACTCATTTTACATATATTTTGACTGGTATCACTCATTGACTAACAAAATTACACCAATCAATCCTCCAGATAATTTAAAAAAATTAAATGCCCTATTTTCATAGTTCATTGGAATACAGGAAAAATCAATATTAGGTAACATTTTCTTCTTTACTCATTTTTAAATTATCATTTGAAATTAATAAAAGCCATTGTAAAATTAACAAACTTCATACCAAATCCTCAGCATTTTGCTCATCATTTTCAGATGTGTTAGACAGTTCTGAGATATTTGTACAGTCTTGATTCCTTTAAAAAAAATTTCACATTAATAGTATGCATATCCAGTTACTGGTATCAACGTTTCACACTACACATTAAAACAGAAACAGCTCCCAAACTATGTGCACCTAATTTCAAAAAGAAATACCACATTTTGACCCAATCCTCTGTGGAAAAAAACTGGCCATCTTAAAATTCTAATTAGAATTGTAAAAGTGTTTCTTTCTCTATTTCAATGTATATGTAAGCCGGGTGCGGTGGCGCACGCCTGTAATCCCAGCACTTGGGAGGCTGAGGCAGGAGGATCGCAAGTTCAAAGCCAGCCTCAGCAACTTAGCGAGGCCCTAAGCAACTCAGTGAGACCCTGTCTCTAAATAAAATACAAAACAGGGCTGGGGATGTGACTCAGTGCCCCTGGGTTCAATCCCTAGTACCTAAATAAATAAATAAATAAATAAATAAAAGATGGTAATCCAGAAATGTATGGCCTCATTTGGCTGAATCCATGGATAAGTCTTTCTAGGTACCAGCACTAGAGGTATTCACACAGTTAAGTATAGGAATATAGGTGATCTGAGGTAAAAGCTAAGGAAAGAAGGAAGTAGAGAGTAAAACAATATCATAACCTCACTGGAAAAAAAAAAAAACAAAACCATGAACAAATGTCAAAGTATGGTTAGGTCTAGGTATGAAATTGATAAAAATGGGTATGTGATTTTCCTTAAGCAGTAAAAGTGACCCTGAGGAAGAGTCAAGTGAGTTTGGATACTCAAGACACAGGACACAATTAACCCAGGTAAATTGAAAGCAGTCTGTTATCCTCTAGCTTTTAGTTATATGTTGAAAATGATGGCACGGTCTATAAATTATTTTCTCCAATATCTGATTCTTCCCAAGTATTTTAGTAGCTATATAAAAAGATCATAAGAACAATGAAGCTGACTTATTTGTCCAATGTACCAAACAATGCACAGAAAAACATATATAAGAACCTGGTCACAATTTCTATTTCAGTTTTCATTCTATTATTCCAAACTGATTTCCCAATGGAATAATATGTATGGAATATTCAACACGTGTACCAACACTTTCACAGAACATAATCCAACCTAATCATTTAAAAAATGCACACACACAAACCCAAATTAAATATACTCTATGAAGTAAGTAACCAACATTCATAAAAATGATGAGGTGATGAGAGAAAAGGGAAGACTGAGGAGCAGGCTGCAGTACTAAGGGGGGGTGCAAGCTGGACTGTGAAACACAAGAAAGGACACTGGTGTGAAAGTCAGTACTACTGGACCAACGCTGACTGTGTAACATGGTCTACGTATGCCACAGTGAAGTAAAATGTTAACAAAGGGGCACTGGATGAAGGGTACATGGCACTTCTCTGTGGTATAAAATTATCTCAAAATGTTTTTAAAAAGTAGAAAAAAATTGCTCCATCTCTTATTCCTTTACTGAAATTAAAATATATAAAGAAATGTCATCTAAAACAAAACATTAAAGAAAAATTCAGTGTTAAAAAATAAAAACTATAATACCAGATGCAGTTACTGTCACACAACATATGAGATCACTTACTTAATAAATTTTAAAAGTTGGTCAGTTATCTTCTTAGCTGATCTTGCAATTACACTTTCAGGTTCATTAAATGTTCTTGCATTATGCTCTATATATCGGACTTCCCAAATTAATGCAGATAGCCTCCTTCAAAATGAAATAGGCAATTTAGGGGTTAGAAAATGAAAAGACAAAAATCCAGTATAAAAAATTTAACATGTTTATTAAATTAGCATGACATTAATGAAGTCATTAAGTGCAAATTTATAATGAGTAACTTTCTAACACTACCAATTTCATCACATTCATAAGGAAATATACT
Source organism: Glaucomys volans (assembly GCA_020662805.1). NCBI lineage: Eukaryota > Metazoa > Chordata > Mammalia > Rodentia > Sciuridae > Glaucomys > Glaucomys volans. Next base: position 367,572 of record JAJEJO010001839.1, on the reverse strand, counting down.
AGAAAACAAATTGAAAGTAGTTTAAGGATCAAAATCCTAACAGACCACTTAATCACATACAGAAAACCGACCCAATGCCTAGTTACCTTCTGAGGCTGTAAAACGTCAATGAAGAAAATGTGTTAGAGAACACTGAGAGCGTTGGTTTCACTCTAACTAGCAACATGGTTTCTGATTCAGACACTCATTACTGCAGAAGTAAATTACACAAATTGTGGACTCAAGATGACTTTTGTGTCATGGTGATTCCTCAAAAAGTGGAATCCCAAAAAATAAAATATCATCATGTGTTGTAAAAGTCATTATGAAGAGCAAATCTTATAATTATCATGTTATAGACAAGTCAAAGATAAAAAGTTAATGTTGCCGGGCGCGGTGGCGCATGCCTGTAATCCCAGCACTTGGGAGGCTGAGGCAGGAGGATCGTGAGTTCCAAGCCAGCCTCAGCAACTTAGCGAGGCCCTAAGCAACTCAGTGAGATCCTGTCTCTAAATTAAATACAAAAAAATAGGGCTGGGGATGTGGGTGATGGCGCAGTGGTCAAATGGCCCTGTGCTTAACCCCCAATACCAAAAAAAAAAAAAAAAAAAGGTTAATGCTTCCATAGAATAAGCTTTCATCAAAGATCAATCTAATTACCACATTTTTAAATGAAGCAGTTAAATAGGAATTTTAATATACAATATCTAGCTACTTAACTATTGCTAAGAAAAACAGAACTAATGACTGAAGGAAACATGGTATTTAATCTCATGCCTGGCTCTACCCACAGCTGTCAAAGGCAAACTCTTAATCAAAGAGGAGAAGGAAGCAAAATCATGTTAATTAGCTCCCAGAACTAACCAATGTCACCATCAACTACCCACAATCTTTTCTTAACCTCAGTGTGGCCAAAGACCTTTTAAAGTAGTTTTCGACTAACCTGTAAAATCGATTAACAAGTCTCATTCGAATTGTGTAAAGATCAGTTGGATAAGCTATTACAGTGCAGTACTTCGGATATGTGCACAGATCAACGGGGCCTGCAAAAGCTGCTGCTATATCTGTTAGGAAAGGCAGAAGAGTTTAATTATGAAGTCCATTAACCCAAGCGATATTTTTCTACAAATCAACAAGTAACAAATAGAAACTAGTTTGAGAACACAACCTCAATTAGGTTGAAACACTTTTATGGACAACTTGAAAATGAAACTTTCCATCCTACAAAAAACTTACCAAGATTCAAAAGTTGATCTATACCACTGATAATCCGGTCACATTCTTCATCTCTCGATTTCTGACCCCATTCTCCATCTTGTGGTTTATACAGCAATTTCTCTAACTCATCTGCTGTGACAGAAATACTTGCTCCTAATTCTTCAGGTGGATCAACTATGAAACCCATTTAAGAGAGAGAAAAAAAAGGGGGGGGGGGGGAGTTATCCAAAAAATGAAAACATACCAATTTGAAGTCAATTTTCAAAGTTCATCAACTAGATTACTTCCACGGCCAAAAACAGAGTTAAAGGGTAAGTACTTGGGGCATAACTGGAGCAAATTATACTCATTCATTTATAATTGTGTCAAAATATATCCGAGTGTTATTTATACCTATGGTGAACCAATAAAAATTTTTAGAAGTTCCAATTTACAACTTTCTAAAATTTATTGAAACTAGAAAGCTACTTAAATTCAGGTACAATTACAACCTACCCAACCTAGTAAAATTTAAAATAATATGCCATTAGCACAGTTTCGGTCTTTCTTCAGAGAGAACCTTACCCAGGGACCACTGCAAACAGAAAATGAATCTGACATTAAAGTCTTAAAACTTACATATAAAATTTCAGGATTTAATAAATTTAAAAAAAAACTTGGGGTTGGAGTTGTGGCTTGGTGGTAGAGTGCTTGGCCTCCCATGTGCAAGGCACAGTGTTCGATTCTCAACACCACATATAAATAATAAAATAAAGGTCCATTGACCAAAACAAACAAACAAACAAAAACAACTTACATACAGTCAAAATGTAATTTGTAAAAACAATCAGACAAAACCAGGTTAAGTCCAAAACAAACATGCCTCTATAGTTCACCTTAAATATTAAACAAAAAAAGTTTACTGTGAATTAAAACAAAATGGGTAAAACAATTTCAACATGACAAATGCCTATTTTCCTTAATTTAAAGGAGTACAAAGGAAGTGGAGAGGGCTTTTCAAACTCCTCGTCAGCCCACTAAGCATACGTCCCCCACAGTCAGGAGTGCCCTCTCGGGGCTGTGGCCACTGGGTTCGCTCAGAGCATTTCTCCAAAACACAGGAGCTTTCCCACCACACGGTGCGCAGAACGTCATGGGAGGTTTTCTGGAAGTGCGGCAGTTAAAATCCCTAAAGCACGTTGTGCACAGCGCCAGCTGCTTCATCTCTTTGTTAATACTCTTCATTTCAAAATTTTGATCTGTAAGAATTTTTATATATTCTTACTACTAACTATGGGATGGAAAATTTAAAATGTATAAATAGTAAATGATTCCTATAATCTTGTACTTCAATGTTTTTACAAAGAAAAATTGTTCTCTGCAAGAATAAGAAATAGGTTAGAATGGGTATTTCAGTGATCTAAGTCTTTTTTTTTTTTTTTTTTTTTTCCCGGTGCTGGGGATTGAACCCAGGGCCTCATGCTTGTGAGGCAGGCACTCTACCAACTGAGCTGTATCCCAGTCCCTAAGTCAAAATTTTTGTCTTTTACAATCTATTCCAGAATCTCTCAATATTTTATCTACTCAAAAAGAAAGCCAATGAGGCTATATGAGCAAGAAATATAACAAAGTGCTTAAAAAACACTGATTCAACAAAGCCAGAATCCGAATTTGAAACACATCTATACTACCCAAAAACCATGATGCTGGGCAAGTGTTTAACCTCTGCCTCAATTTACTCACTTGCTAAATAGGGATAGCAAAAAGTTGCTAACTCATTGTTATTCAATACCATGCCTAGCATGGAACAGGTGCTAAGGAGTTGGCTGCATTGTTTTTGTTTGTTTGTTTTTTAATTTATATATAGTGCTGAGAATTGAACCCAGTGCCTCACAAATGTTAGGCAAATGAGCTACCACTGAGCTACAACCCAGCCCCTTGCTACAATTTTGTGGTTTGTTTCTGGACAGACGGAATTAACAGGCACTGCATATAACATACTAAAACAAAACAAAAACCCAGGGTATTAAAAACTATGGTTTTCAAGACATAGAACATTAGACAAACGACAGGAATATCAAGGAGAATAAAACGAAGGACGTTAGCCCTACAATTACACCATCTTGCCTCGAGAGCAAGAACCAAGGTAGGGCCAGCAGGATTATCTGCAGCCAACAGACAAAACTGAGAGCCAGGGAAAACAAGAAAGTGAGGGTTTGCAGCATACAGCCAGCAGACAGCTGCAAAGGGTTCCCTGGCAAGTGTTCTTTTTCATATTGATCAGCCTACGTACAAACAGGTGGGGAAAAGGGCAGGAGACCAGGAAAAGAAACAAATGAGGCAATTAAGCACGACTCTCAAACTGGCCAGAAACCACACCTGTTTCTCACAAGTTACTCTGAAAAACTTCATGATTCAGAACATGGACCGACTACATGACAGTAGTGGGAAATAATTAGTTCTAGGTAGAGCACTGCTCCCATCTCACCTAACAAATTTAAGAATGAAATTGTTTTCAAGTAAACTGTCACAGAATAAAGTATAAGAATATTTTTCTCCATCTGTACACAATGTGTCAAAATGCATTCTACTGTCATGTATAACCACTTAGGATAAAGAAAAAAAAAAACTCTTTTTAAAGAATAGTTTTAGGAATACAAAAACATACACAACCCAAAAATGTAAAATTCAAAATGTTTGGCATCAATTCAAAAATCATAAGGCACAAAAAATAATCAGGAAATATCCATTATGAAGAGAATATTAATTAACCAACAGAAACCATCAAAAATGTTAAAATAAACATGAACACTGTTATATTTTTCATACTGATTGGAAAAAAAACTTGTATCTGGAAAGTATGGACAACAAGAAAACCACCCAGGTGCAACTTCCAGAGATGAAACACTATGATGTGCAAACTATATTGGATGGTAATAAAAGGGAGAAAGTATTTGTAAACTTGAAGATACAGCAGTAGAAACTATCCAAAATAAACAGTAAAAGGACAACACAGCAGGAAAAAGAAATCCCACAGACGCACTCTGCATAGAAGAAATCTTGATATGAAAAAGTAATGGATAACCAATTAAAAAAGAAGCAATGGATAACAGAAATGATGAAAAAGCAAACAAAGAGACATCAAGAAATGCAAGTCGAGACTGCAGTAACACCTCATACTCATTAGGCAGGTATAATTCAAAGAAGGAGAAAAACAGGGCTGCCCAGGATGTAAAGAAATTGGAATCCACATACACTACTGTTCGGGAATATAAAATGGTACAGCTGCTGTGGAAAATAGTTTGGCAGTTCCTCAAAAGGTTAAACACAGTTTAAAGAAAGAGAGTTGCCACATGGCTCAGTAATGCCATACCCAAGAGATGCAAGAACTTGTACATGATATTCACAGCGGCATTATTTATAACTCAAACTAGAAACAACCCAAATGTTCTTCAACTGAGGAATGGATAAATAAAATTGTGGTATGCCCATACAATAGAATATTATTCATCAATAAAAAGTAGCATCCTGGCTTCTAAATACCATTCTCCAATAAAATGAACCACAGTTGCATAGAATAATGACTGACTCCACAGCTGGAACAAGGAAAGTACGAGGTGAGTCTTAAACACATCACTGCATCAGAAAGTAAAGAAATGTTCAGAAATGATGAAACAAAAGTTCAAAAGACATAGGAGTCAACTAGAAGGCATCCCCAGTGGTCAAAATTTTTATAGTGTAGTAACAAAATAAATAAGGACAGCAACTTAATGTAAACTTTGTTTTATTTTAAAAACTATATACCAGTATAAACAAATGAGGAAGGAGAAGATGTACCTTAGAATTTCAACTATTATTATGTAAAAGAAACAATGAAACACCATCATGATTATATCAGGCAAGAATCAATAATGGAGGGGCTGGGGTTGTGGCTCAGTGGTAGAGTGCCCGCCTAGCAGGAGTGAGGCCCTAGTTTCCATCCTCAGCACCACATGAAAATAAAGATACGGTTTCCATGTACAACTAAAAAATGTATGCTTTACAAAAAAAAAAAAAAAAAAAAAATCACCAGACGTGGTGGCGCACACCTGTAATTCCCAGCACTTGGGAGGCTGAGGCAGGAGGATCACAAGTTCAAAACCAGCCTCAGCAACTTTGTGAGGCCCAAAGAAATTCAGTGAGACCCTGTCTCTAATACAAAATAGGGCTGGGGATGTGGCTCAGTGGTGGAGTACCCCTGGGTTCAATCCCCAGTACCAAAACACAAAACAAAACAAAACAAACAAACAAAAAATTGATGAGGCTGGGTGCAGTGGTACACACCTATAATCCTAGTGGCTCAGGAGGCTGAGGCAGGAGAATCAGAAGTTCAAAGCCAGCCTCAGCAAAAATGAGGCACTAAGCAACTCAGTGAGACCCTGTCTATAAATAAAATACAAAATAGTACTGGGGATGTGGCTCAGTTGCTGATTTCCCCACCACCACCAAAAAAGGTTGGTGGTGAACATTAGGTAAGAGATACACAGCACCCTTCCAAAGGTTAAGCAACAGAGAAATAATTCACTAGCTGAAATGTTCAATAAAGCCAAATGAAAAGTACAAGAGACATATTCAAACCCAACCACAGAAATAAAGGAGGAAATTAAAATGACTGAAGGAAATGAGTCAAGAATAAGCATCAGGTCCTTCAGAAGGGGGCAGTGGTGGGACAGCACACTCTGGAGAAAGGCTGGCTTTCACAGAGGAACACACAAGTCATAAAGGTTGAAGGAAAGCAGAAGACAGAAGGAAATGAGGTCAGATCTTTCACTGGACAGAATAAGGGCAAGGAAAAGGAAGGGGAGGCTACACGAAAGAAGTCACTGAGAGTTTCAGGCAGGGCTGCATAAGCAATGATAGCAGGCTACCAAGACACAGAGTCAAGCTGGAATCTGAGACCAATAGTGAATATGAATTCTATTGTCTTAATAAAGTTTTAAGTAATAATTTGAATAAAATACAGACATGCTCTACCTAGTGTGTGCATCAACAAGATAAACTGCAATCAATATAAAGATAAAATGTTTTCATTGTTTAATAAATATATACCATTATCAGGAATTGGTTCCATGTCCCATGGGCTAAGTTTTTCAATTTCAGTATTGTCCCACCTATTTAAAAAACAACAAAACACTGGTTAGCCTTTCATGAAAACAAACTGTACATAACAGCAACTGTTGTAAAGCAACCAAAAGAATACAAAACATGAAAATTAACCTCATTGCACAAATAAGATTTTAAACACTAACATTAAAGTATTTAGGACACACTATGAAAAGAAAAAGCAAAAAAGTATGTCAGCTTTAAGAAGAAAACAAAAAATCTTGTGTGACCCATATCCAGAATTAAGTGAAGGATAAATCAGAGTCAGGATTCACAGGATGAACTTGGTACCACAACCCAACAGTCTTCAAGCAACAGCCAATGGAAAGGCAAAGATGTTTTTAAGAAGATTAATTCTATGTATCTGTGAACATATTTACCTGACAATATTAGGTATAAAGAATATATTAGGAAGCTATTGAAACTATCTCAAGGAAGCAAGCAGAACCTAAACCAACGGGAATTATATTAGAAACAAACAGGTCTGAGAGACATTTCAGGTCAGATTGACAAGACACAAGAACAAAATTATAATCAACCAGAAATACATTAGTCATGCCACACTACATATTTATGACTGGTTTTCATCCGTATACAAACCTAACAATGTAACACTGGAAATGACTATCAGGATACTGTGGTTGATAAGGCTCTTGACTTAACACCGTTCCGAACCACCAAGCATCATCAATTATAGATCGGAACCTGTCACCTATAAGAGAAAAGATCTAGTCTGAGGCATCTATTTGCTAACATTCATTAGTATTTTTCTCCATAAAATACCATATTTATAGGTAGAACAGAAATCAAAGTGTCTTTTTATTTTTAAATGAACCTGCCACCCACACTCCCCAGCAATCTTCAATAAGACAGATGCTAAAAAAAAAAAGATATGTTACTTTCTTCAGAAAAGACAAATAGCCATACAATAAAATAGAACAAAATGGATTAACATTAGGTTTCATTATTTTAAGGTTTTCAAATGTCTACTCCAAAATAAGTCATTGTGTTTCATAACATAAAGGACAATGTTAACAAAATTCAAAAATCTCTTACCATAATTACATTACAAGTATATACTTGCTTAGTAAGTGCCATTAAATACATATACTCAGGGCTGGAGATATAGCTCAGTTGATAGAGTGCCTGCCTCGCAAGCACAAGGCCCTGGGTTCAATCCCCAGCACCGCAAAAAAAAAAAAAAAACCCATATACTTATGGAATACATAAATTTCTTGAAGAATAAAACAAAATTATAATAGTAACTAAGGGGCTGGGATATAGCTCACTTGGCAGAGTGCTTACCATGCAAGCACAAGGCCCTGGGTTCAATCCCCACCACCACCGCCACCAAAAAAAAAGTAACTATGGTTAAACTATTTTAAAAGTTGGTATTATGTAAACCATCTTCACCTGAAACAGTGTTCTAAGTCTTAAAATAATGTGATAAAAATCGGGTCTAAGCTAATGGTGAGGCTGAGATAGGAGGCTCACAGGTTCAAGGTCAGCCTGAACAACTTAGCAAAACATTTTCGCTAAATAAAAGTTTTTAAAGGCTGGAGGTGGAGTTTGTACATGTACAAAACCTGTGTTTAATCCCCAGTACAGGGGAAAATAATCAGGTCAAGGACCTCTAAAAAAACACTTAAATATTATTATTTTTAAAAAAGTAAATCTCCATTTATCCTACTGTTGGCATAATACAAAAGCAGACCTAGTATTGTTCCTACACAAATAGGAAAAAAAATAATAATAATAATAGACTTCAGGAGTTACAGACAATATGGGTTTCTAAATGTACTTTCTAACTGCATCTTAACTTTATTAGTAAAATAAACTTTATTGTCATCTGTGCTTTACATATGTTATAAAAGAAACATAGGCTGCTATAATGACCTTATCTCTTCTTTCCCATCCATCTCACCATTTTTAAAAACAAACAACAAAGAAAGTCACTTATGTCACTTATCAGAGAGCTGACCACCCTGGTAATCCACTAAGATTTTTCAAATAACCAATTTTGGCCTTTCAAGATCTGAACAAAAATACATTGTAAAGGCCAGAAGGCAGTGTGGTGGGGCAGGGGGGATTTTCTCTAGCCATACTGCTCAGATTATAGGCAAAAAGGTTAAGATTTTACAGGGTAATAAAATGAGTTGAGGTTTAATATAAAAGATCTGAGATAATCATTTCCCAACCACAGAAACAAAATGAAAACCACTTAATTAAAAAGGACAATTGAGAATTCATCTCTAGAGTTTACTAGTAAAGATTTAAGGCTCAAGGCAGGTATGGTGGCCCATGCCTACCCTAACCCACGAACTCAGGAGGCTGAGGCAGGTTTGCAAGTTTAAAGCCAGTCTCAGTAACTTAGGCAAGGCTCTAAGCAACTCAGTAAGACCCTGTCTCAAAATCAAAAACAAAAAGGACTGAGAATGTGGCTCAGTGTTAAGGATCCATGGGTTCAATTCCTGGTCCAAAAATAATACTAATAATAGTAAGCTCTAAAAGATTTTAAAATGGGCTTATCGGTAAAAATCAAAGTCTCTAAAACCTCATTTGAAAAAAAAAAAAAAATCACAGTAGCTGGAAAGCTTTAAAATTCTTTATGACCTATACTATATGACCTGGTAATTCTCACATTTTACAGTTCAGTTGTAGGTTTGTTACGCTTTTCTCTTCCCCCTTCCTTTTTGGTGGCTAAGTATTTTTCTTCAAGAAAAATTTCTTTGACGTCTAACGCCAAAATAACCCTGATTACTTGTGTAGGCATTACCACTAAAAATAGTCTACAGATAGGCATGGTGTAGCATGCCTGTAACCTCAACAATTAAGGTGGCCGAGGTAAGAGGACGGCAAGTTTGAGGCCAGCCTCAGCAACTTAGCTAGTCCATGTCTCAAAATAAAAAATAAAAAGGTCTGGGGATGTGAGTCAGTGGCAAAGCACCCCATGTTAAATTCCCACTACAAAAAAATAACAATCGATTAAGTTGAGCACAGCAGCGCACTCCTGTAATCACAGTAACTCAGAAGTTGAGGCAGAAGGATGCCAAGTCCAAGGCCAGCCTCAGCAACATAATAAAAAGTAGACACATAACAAAAAATAAAACTAGGGCTATAGATACATAGCTCAATGGTAAAGCATCCCTAGATTCAATCCCCAGGACCACACCCCCCCCCCAAAAAAAAGTCTATTAGCATCCTTACAGAATTTATCTATAATATATCGACTTATAGGACCTGCAGAAAAAGGCAGCAGAAACTAGATTAATGAAGTCTTAACATCTTCTATGAATGTGTACACCAGATAGCAAAACCTTGGTAAAACTTGGAATTTCTAATAAAAGACCTAGAACTGATATATGCAGAATAAGCTGCTCTTACAGATGATTAAAAGTCTAACTCTACCCCTAAGTTCCCAGACAGGACCTCACACTGAACATTAATGTAAGTATACCGGTAAAATAGGTACCAGAGCTGAGAGAGGGCCGTCTGGTTAAATGATATGCAACAACTAAACCCTGAGATACTGGCTACACCAACCTGAAGAAGTGGGCTAGGCGCTCCTCAAATGGCCACCACAAGTCCCATTAGGGTAATGCAGTGCTCACTGCAGGAGTCCATTTTTTCTGTTCACCCACATATCACATGTTTTTAAAGCATAAATGTAAATGAATATTTCTTAAAGGGCTGGTTTCCTCAAGTCATTGCATTTAAGTCTAGGTTCTTGTATCAAAGGCAAAATATTTTTTCATACAGAACATTTTCAGTGTGAAATTTGAAATTATTTTCCAATATCCTGGATCATTTGACATCCTAGGACAATACTGTAAATTGCATCAGTATCCTATTAAAGATAATAACATGTAATATATTATGGAGAAGTCTGAAAGGGAATAATAAGTCTCATCTATTATCTATGGGTAAGAATAGTCTTCTCCTAACCACACAAACCTTAAAAACAGGAGAAAAACTGCTAGGCTTTAAAAAGGCTACACAGGATCAGTACCAATTAGTACTAAGCCCTCAGCAAAAATTAATAGAAATCAGTCATGTTTCTATCAAGAGCTTATCTTTGTATATGCCATAATTAAGAGTGCTACAACTAAAAGGCAGAGCAATGACACGAGAGACTCATTTTCAGACTATAGAGCACTGAGCAGGAGAGACTTACAAGACTGCCAGTTTCTCTGTCTTGCTTCATCATAAAATTGACGCAATACAAGAAAGTCAATAACATCCGGCATATCATGGTATCTAAACAGAAATAAAAATCATTACACTGTCTACACAGGTTACAGTTGAAAGCGACATTGTGCAAAAGAAATATAACAGAAGCTATGGATGTAATTTAAAATTTTTCACTAGCCATAAAAGTAAAAGCAAAAAACCAATGAGTTTTAATAGTATATTATATTGCACCCAACATACCCAAAATACTGTAATAGTATGTAAGGAGACATTTTACATTCTTTTTCTTCATTCCAAGTCTTCAAAATGCAATGTATACACTTAAAACAATTCAAATCAGCCACATTTCAAGTGTTCAAAAGTCACATGATTAGTGGCTAGCATAATGAATGGCATAAGCAGAGAATCCTAATATTCTCTCAAAAAATAAAGGCATTTTCTGGACATTCAAATTCTCTGCCCAAATGACATGAAAATGACATAAAACAGACTGCTGCTACCTGAGAGACCCACCTGACTACCAGCGGGTTCTACCATGAAAAGCTTCCCTCAGCTGGGAGTGGTGGTACACACCTATAATCCAAGTGGCTTGGGAGGCTGAGGCAGGAGGATTTCGGGTTCAAAGCCAGCCTCAGCAACTTAATGAGGCCCTAACCAATTCAGTGAGACCCTGTCTCTGAAATAAAATATGAAAAAGGGCTGGGGATGTGGCTCAATGGCTAACCACCCTTTACTACCCCCCGGTCTGGAAGCTGTGGGAGGGGGGACCCTCATCTTCCCCTCCCATCTGGGCTATTCATAGGCCCTACTAGGGATCAGGCAATAAAGGGGAAGAGTAGGGATGGGGCGGCTGTAGCTCAGTGGCAGAGCGCTTGCCTAGCATTGTGAGGCACTGGGTTCGATCCTCAGCAGCACCACATAAAAATTAATAAAGTAGAAGTTTTTAAAAGGGGGGGGGGGGTTATTAGCAAGATAGAGAAACCTAATTCAAAATTTTCATTACAAATAATACATACCTTATATAATACATACCTTATAGAGAAGGATTTATCCATAAGTCTTCCAGATGCAGGATCTACAAAAGCTAATTTGAGGCAACAGAGTGTAGGAGGCCCAACCTCATATCGTATTCCAACTATTTTAACCAATTCTTGATCCTATAGCAGACATTTAAAAGGAAAAGTGGTTAAAATAAAGCAGCTCTTTCTTCCTCTGGGAATGGCCTATATTCTCCCTTGAATGTGCCTGTCTTCCTAAATAAACCTTTGTCTGGAGATAATGAATTAATAAACTATAATCATGCTTATTAATATCCACAAAGATATTTTATACAGTTTCAAATATAAGAACTTTAGAAAGTCAGTAAACTTACTTGAGAAAATACACTATGAAAGTATAAGACTAAAAGCACAGACCATCAATCAGCTTAGCATTTAAAGACAACCACTGTTAACAACAATCTGACGTTATTTCCTTCTGGCTTTCCTCTCCTTATACACAGATTTTCTAATATAATTTTGTATTAGGCATTTTTCGCCAAACCAGGAAAAAAAAAAGTACTAAAATTTGTATGTAACAACAAAAATGAATTAATTTTTTAAAACCACCTGTCTGGGCATGGTGACACACGCCTGTAATCCCAGTAGCTTGGGAGGCTGAGGCAGGAGGAGCTGGAATTCAAAGTCAACCTCAGCAACATAGCAAGAGGCCCTAAGCAATTCAGTGAGACCCTGTCTCTAAATAAAATAGAAGAGCGGGGGATGTGGCTCGGTGGTTAAGCACCCCTCAGTACAATCCCCAGTAACAAAATAAAAACAAAAACATATCTGAATAGCAAAAGCATTCTTTTTTTTTGAACCAGCGATTGAACTCAGGGGCACTTGGTCACTGAACCACATCCCCAGCCCTATTTTGTATTTTATTTAGAGACAGGGTCTCACTGAGCTACTTCTGGTCCTTTTTTTTTTTTGCTCAAGAATGCTTTTGCTAAGCCGGGCGTGGTGGCGCACGCGTGTAATCCAAGCGACTTGGGAGGCTGAGTCAGGAGGATTGCGAGTTCAAAGCCAGCCTCAGCAACTTAGTGAGGCCCTAAGCAACTCAGTGAGACCCTGTCTCTAAATACAAAATAGGGCTGGGGATGTGGCTCAGTGGCCGAGTGTCCCTGGGTTCAATCCCTGGTTCAAAAAACAAAAGAAAAAAAGAAACCATGACCCTACTTGAGTTCAAAGCTATCATAAGCAAAACAGCTTGGTGTTTGTATAAAAACAGACACACAGACCAACGAAACAGAGAACCTAGAAGTAAAAACACATCTGCAGCCAACTCATCTTCAAGAAATATGTTAAGAACATGTACTGGAGGAAAAATAGTCATGTTGATAAATAGTGCTGGGAAAATAGGTTATCCACATACAGAAGAATGACAATAGACCATCTCTCTCACAAGGCATGAAACTATTAGAAAGACACAGAGGGGTTAATGAAAAGAACAAAAGTAATAACATTTCTACATTGACAGTACTGTAGGACCTTCCCACGTCCCTGACTATGGCTCTAATGTATAACAAAATGACTGAAATGTACAATCAAAACAATTCTCTCATCTAATCAAAGTAAGTCTCCACAGGGTCTTTCTGACCTACCTGTGCCTCAATTATTCTTGTGGTTTTTGCCTTTATAAACTCTGCACTTCCAAAATTCAGGAGCTGGGAGTTCTTTGAGGCGCTAGCCTTCTCCCAGCAGCACTTGCCTGGCATACTCATTAAAGAACCCTTTTTTCCCTTTTAATTTGGCTCAATATGCGTGGTGGTCTGTAATTTTTGCACACACTGTAATAGTTAACACTTCACGGTGACAGAATGGGCACAGATATCTAGGAAATGACCCTGAAATCATGGGGGGAAAGTACAAATGGACACACAGGATTACAAACAAAAAAAGCTTCACTCAACACATCAAACACATTAACAGAGCAACGAAAACCAACAGAATGGATGAAAATATCTGCGAACTGTCCATCTGCCAATAAGTTAATAATCAGAGTATGTAAGGAAGTCAATGGCAATAAGACCGACAATACACCAGACAGACATTTCTCAAGATACCGCACAAATGGTCAATGTGTGTACAAAAAAATGTTCAGTATCACTAAGAATCAAGGAAATATGAATCAAAACTGTAATAAGCTATCACCGCATACTAATAAAAATAACAAAAAACAGTCATTATGAAAAATTCTAAGTAATTTTTAGAATCTAAAAATTTTTAGATATCTAAAAAATAAAAGATATCTAAAAAATAATACTAAAAATAGTAATTTTATTTATATTTTATTTAATAGTAATAGTATTTATTTATAGTATTTATAGTATTTATTTATTTAATAGTAATAGTACTTTTATTTAATAGTAATTATATTTATTATCTAAAAAATATTTTTTAGATATTCCTCGCAAAAATTGAAACTTGAGCTACAATATGATCCAGTAATTCTACTGGATACAAATCCCAAACAAGAAAAATCAGGGTGAAGAGAGACCTGCACTCACATGTTTATCACAGCACTATTTATTCACAGTAGCCAAGAAACAGAAACAATCTTATGTCCATCAACTGCTGGATGGATTTTTGAAAAAGCAGTAGAGAGACACAATGGACTACACTTCAGCCATAAAATGGATGAAATCCTTTCATTTGCAACAATATGTACAGAACTGGAGGGCATTACACTAAGTGAAATAAGCCAGGCACAATCTGACATACCACATGAGGGAATTCTTACGTAGAATCTAAAAAGCTTATAGAAGTTCAGAGTAAAACAGTGGTTGCCAGAAGCGGAGGTAGTAGGAAATACAATAGGTAGTAGGAAAGGAAGAGAAAAATGACAAATGGGCAGGTACTAAATTACACTTACGAAGGAGAAATGAGTACTGGTGTTATATTACACAGTAGGGTGGCTACAGATTAACTAGAAGAAACCATTTTGAATGTTCACACCAGAAAGAAATAATGTTTGAGGAGACAGATATGTTTACCCTGATTTCAATGTTACCCACTGTATATATGCATTGAAACACCACATGGTACCCCACAAATAGATATAATTTTATGTATTTTTTTTAAAATGGGGAAAAACAAAATGTATGTGATTGTTATAACATACCAAACAAAGTACTCAGTGCAGTGAATTCTCATTTGCAGTTGCTGCATTCCAAGACGTGCCTGACACTGGAATAGAACACTGGATCTGAATTCCGAGGGCAAACCCAGGGTTAGACTCCCAGAAAACTTTGGTCACTGCACTGTAGTGAGCTAATGAATGCACTGCCACTTTTTTATGTGTCTATATTTAAAGGCAGGTTTTTAATATAGGTGGTTGATTCCTTAACATCGACCTCACATCGCACGACACTACAACTCACATCATCAGAATGACGCTGAGCTAACACATATGTTTGCCCTAACTTACACCAGTCTTCTTGCACTTGTAACATTAGCCAGCCCTTAAACACTATGCTCAGGGGACCTTATAAACGGCAAACTGCCCCCACCCCAGGAAAAATAAATAAATAAATAATAACATGGGAAATACGTGGCCCTAAACAGATCATGACTTGGATACGTGCAGCACGAGAACTAAAACAAGAAGGCAGCGGTTGCCTTGCTCAACCTCAGCCAGAACATGTTCATGAGGCAATTCGAATTATTTGCCTCCCTGAACACAAATCCATGAATAATGAGGACTGACGGTATTCAGGTACACAGTGAGACAGACATAAGCCTCCAAATGCATAAAAGTCAAATGCACAGGAATAGAGCCACTGAGTATAACTGTGAAGAACAACCATCTTCATAAAATAGTTTTCTGCATATCAAAATACATAAATATATTTTTAAATGCCCATAACACTACTCCACAGATAATTACTGACATTCTGATGCTTTCTCTTTACGTTACAAACTATGGTCGCCAACTATGAAATCTTGCTTAAATAACCACAAAACAGCAATTAACATTACAATTTTCTTCTACATCAATACCTTGTGAAAATTCAAGTATCTTATGAACCTGGACTACCAGCTGATGTGTAAACACACCATAACTTCACTGCTCATTATTTAGATTTTCTCCCAAATTCTTTGCTATTATGAACAATGAAAAGAAACTGCCTTCATACATATACAAATCTTTCTGGTTGTTTTCTAAATTACCAGAAGTAAAATCATTGATTTAAAAGGTCTTAGTTTGTGTGTGTGTGTATGTGTGTGTGTTGCTGTAGATTGAACCCAAGGCCTTGTGCATCTGAGGCAAGCACTCTACCAAATGAGCTATACCCCCAACCCTAGTCTTAGTATTTTTAACTTTCAATTTCTATTGCCAAAATACTCTCTAGAAGACCCAGGTCATTCCACACACCCTATCAGCAATTTGAATGAATTATCAAATCAAAATCTTTGTTACTTGCTAAAATGTAGCATTTTGTTTATTTAACTAAAACAAGAATAACAAAACTAAGTATTGAAAAGGTAAAAAAGTTACTTTCTTATTTATATGTGAAGTTAAAATTTCCAATTTCTATCTCTTCCCTTGAAACTTGCATTTATTTCTTCTTTTGAAAATCTGTCCAAGTATTTTTTAATACTAATAATGCCACATCTGACTTCCTGAGAGACTCTATATTGTGTTTACACTGTATCTATATATTTTAACTTTTTAAAAAATGTTTGGGGGGTTGGGGGGTAGGACACCACTAAGCTACAATCCCAGCCCTTTTTATTTTGAGACACAGTCTAAGTTACCCTGGCTGGCTGATGTGAATTCTCCTGCCTCAATCTCCCCAGTAACTGAGGTAACAGGTGTGCACCACCAAGGCCAGCTCACTGGGTCTTAAGACTTGGCAGGTAAGAACAGAAAAGTTTTGAAGTAGGAGAAAGTAATGAAATTGCTTCCAATAGGTTTTTAAGTGGATTTATAAATAATTTAACTCTGTGTCAACTGAACCATTTAAAATGCCATCAACCTACCCTAAGATCCATTTTTCTCCATGGTTCCTTATTAGGATTCAGTTCATAAATGTTATTTCTTCTGACAGCTTCAATATAAGCTTCATGACCCTGTCGAAAATAGATTACCTACAAAAGAGAGGTATACATTTAAAACTTAACAGAGAGCTAAGGAGCAATATAAATTTTGTTTTATGTTCTATAATTTTATTATTCTCACCTCATCACCCATCTGAGGAACAAACGGAGACTTTCGAAGTGTGGTGTCAGTTATCCAAACTGGAGGGTGAAATTCATATAAATGTTCCATGCTTGCAAGCTCTGCTGGAGTCATCCTCCGCAAATTCTGCCAAATGGAAGAGAACAAAGCATGATGGAGAAGGAGAGGCAACATGCACTGAGATTCCAAAGAAATTTCACCATTCAGAATCATTATTTGGCATCACCATCTCATGATTACTTCTACAGGGCTGGGAGGGGTACTGGGTATTGAATCCAGGGGCACTTAACCAACTGAGTCACATCACATGTCAGCCTTTTTCTTTTTTTAATTTGAGACAGGGTCTCACTAAGTTGCTTAGGGCCCCACTAATTTGCCGAGGTTGGCTTTCAACTTTCTATCCTCCTGCCTCAAACTCCTGAACTCCCAAGCTGCTGTGATCACAAACAAGCACCCCAGTGCCCAGCCTGAGGACAGCACTGATACTTGCTTCATCAACATATACACACGAGTGGATCACTTCTAAAACCACTGAGGATCTACCTACCTGGTATTTTCTTAAAATAACCTCCTGCATTTCTTTTAGTTTTAGACAGGTAGAAAAATCATGTCCACTTCTCAGAACAGTAGAGATGGAAGAGTATTAATAACTGAGGTAGCTTTTCCCAAAATAAGCTTACTTTTTACATTTCGCTCCTCCTAGCCTAATATTCTCACTAAATAAGTGCCAGTAAGGTAGCTCAATTATAGAGTACGTGCCTAGCATTCACAAGGTCATGGATTCCATCCTCAGCACTACAAAAAGAAAGAAAGAAAGAAAGAAAGGAAGGAAGGAAGGAAGGAAGGAAGGAAGGAAGGAAGGCAAAGCTCCAATTTCTCAAAATATTTTTGTTTATTAGATATAGACACCACCACCTCTATAAAAATGTACATGTATGTTATTTTTAAATATATACTTTTCTAGCCAGGCATGGTGCAAACATCTGTAATCCCAGGAACTCAGGAGGCTGAGGCAGAAGGATCAAGAGTTCAAAGCCATCCTCAGCTGATTAGTGAGGCACTTAGTAACTCAGCACCCTGTCTCTAGATAAACTATAAAAAAGGGCTAGAGATGTGGCTCAGTGGTTCAGCACTCCTAGGTTCAATCCCTGGTACCACAAATACATACATACATACATACATACATACATACATACATACATCTATATTTTTCTTACCTCTTTTTTAGGCTTACTTTCCTTCTTTCTCTTCCGTCTTCTTTTTGGAGGAGATAAATTCTCAGTAGATATTTCATCTTCTGAACTACTACAAAATCGGGTAATTCGTCGACGGCATGATGTTCGCAAAGGAGGCTGCAAATTGATTCCTGCATCAGCTGTCCAATCAGAGTATCTAGATGAAGAGTCACTGGCAGAAGAGAATGTTTTAAGTTGCATGGACCAGAATGTAAGGACTAACAGCAAGGTATCACTGAAGAGGAGAGAGAGCAGTAAAAAGAAGACCTCAGTAAGATTTAACTGAGCACTCTGCCCACACTACCAATAGCTGAAATGGCCAAAGGTCATGACAAAGACAGGAATCTTCACTGACACTGTAAATTAGGAAAGAAAGTAAGCCTGAGGGATTTTTCTTTTTAAGTATTCTATAGATAAGAGTTAGTGGACGATAACTTCTATTACCAACAAATGCCTTCCAGGAAAAAGAAAGAAAGGAAAAGGTAAAATTATGGCAAGAGTCAACTGTACAAAAACCTATGAGCCAGGTGCAATGACACACACCTGTAATCTCAGTGACTCAGGAGGCTGAGGCAGGAGAAATGCAAGTTCAAGGTCACCCTCAACAACTTAGCAAGACCCTAAGCAACTCAGTTAAGACCCTGTCTTGAAATGAGAAATAAAAAGGGGTGAGCCATGGCTCTGGGGCTAATCACCCCTGGGTCCAATTTCTAGTACCAAAACAAACACCCTAAGAGAAACCCCAGCCACACACTGGAGGAGGCTGAGGCACAACATAGGCTAGTAATTTTAATGGGCACCACAAGCTATGAAAGGATACACTGAGAAAGCCAAGGGAAGCACAGCCTTATCAGATGAAAAGCTTTAAGTGGTTAGGTTCTTTCCAACTGGGGAACTCTCACTAACAGGACAGAAACCCAAGAAAGGAGTTAATAATCTTAGCCACACCCTGAAGACAAACCAAGTGAAAGAGGAAACTAGAAATAAAAAAAACTAGCCCTTGGCCCACAATTAGCTTCACCAAATACAGAAAAGAACAAAGTCTCCTCTGGGCCACCCTTGGCCCCACTTCCAACCCTGCACCTAACAATCTCTATAAAACACACACTCAAAAGCACATTTCTTATAGGTATATGGTATAAAAGATACTGTTGATAGAAATTTTAAGAGCATCTGCTTTATATAACAAATCAAGTAAAGTTGGAATAAAAGACAATGAATACAACACACAGGATAGTGGTTGGTGGGGGTTGGGGAGAAGGTAAAATGAAGTATTGCAGTTCCCAGGTAGAGTTTCAGTGCTTCAAGATTACAGGGTTCTGGAGATTAGTGGCACAACAAAATCAATGTTAACACTACTAAACTGCATGTTTAATATGGTTGGATATTGCTTGGTTTTGTTTTTGTGGGGACTGAACCCAGAGCCCCACATAAGCCAGGCAAGTGATCCACCACTGAGCCCCATCCAAGGCCAAGATATCTTCATGTTCTGTACATTTCATCAACATTAAAAGAAAAATTTTAAAAAGAATGAGTAGTATTTATGTTCTGAAACACTGCTCCAGGCCAGGCATGCTGGCACACACCTATAATCTCAGTAGCTCAGGAGCCTGAGGCAGAAGGATCTTGAGTTCAAAGCCAGTCTCAGCAACTTAGTGAGACCCTAAGTAACTCGGGAAGACCCTGTCTCGAAATAAAATACAAAAAAGGGCTGGAGATGTGGCTCAGTGTTTAAGTGCCCCTGGGTTAAGTCCCAGGTACCTGCCTCCTGAGCCTAAAACACTGCTCCAGCTCCTAACCACAAATAAGTAAAGCAAGACAAGAGAGGAAGAGAGGTAAAAGACTATAGTTTGGACCAACGAAATATCAATGAAAACAGGTAACAAAAGTATTAAGATCTGAGTCATATGCTCGTGGGAGAATTTTCTAGACATATCAATGTGTAGAGAGAGGAGGGCAGAATGATGTTCAGGTTTCTGCCTTGATCAGCTAACAAGATGAAAGTGACATTTACCAAGATGAGAAATCAAGGTTGACAATCTGGTCCTATAAAATTTGGATCCCAAAATTAAATAAAATATAATATGCATTAAAAATACTAATGGTCAGCCGGGCATGGTGGTGCACGCCTGTAATCCAAGCGACTTGGGAGGCTGAGTCAGGAGGATTGGGAGTTCAAAGCCAGCCTCAGCAACTTAGCGAGGCCCTAAGCAACTCAGTGAGACCCTGTCTCTAAATAAAATACAAAATAGGGCTGGGGATGTGGCTCAGTGGCCGAGTGTCCCTGAGTTCAATCCCCGGTTCCAAAAAAAAAAAAAAAAAAAAAAACTAATGGTCTTACCACACACAAACTACTAGGTCAAATGCTATTCTCAACTAAATATGCTCAGAATATTTTTGTAGGAACACCTGTTAACCCAGTACTGTTTGAAACCTATTAAAAGTTCAGTATTAATTTGTTCCAGTTGTGAAAACACTGTTGCTCCTTGAATGTCTTCAAATTGTCTTCCATCCAAGGCTATGAGTAAAATGCTTCAAAGATCAAAATAATTAAGAACAATACCTTGAACTTTCGGTATAACTTTCACTTTTTCTATCACTCTTCCATTCATCTTCTTCTGAAGAATAAGAACCTTCACTCTGATCACAGGAAGTCTCCTAATTTGAGAGGAGAGGGAAGGAGAGGGAAGAAGACTTAATCTTTTTTTTTTTTTTTTTCCCCGGTGCTGGGGATTGAACCCAGGGCCTTGTGCTTGCAAGGCAGGCACTCTACCAACTGAGCTCTATCCCCAGCCCAGGCTTAATCTTTTTAAGTTAAATAATGTATTTTTAAAACTAACAGTCATCCCAGAAAAACCATATCATCTAATGACTATGACAAGTGGTTTTAAAATAAAAATTAAATAAACTTAAAACAAAAACCTTTTTACTATATCCTGATTCTTATCAAGGCATACACCAAAAGAATGTTTAGGAGACTGAACACTGCTGCCACCAGGAAAGAAGGTGACACAGCAGCCAGCCTGGGCGAGTTGGAAGTACCCACTGCCTCTCAATGACCTGGCTTCAGCTGTGCTCACAGGTGCACAGTGGCATCTGACTGCTGTTCCCTTTCAATCCCCTGGGTCGTGGGATAGCCTTGTTTCATATAGTTATTTGCCACCATGATAACATGCTCGATCTTTTGCCCATTTTGAAATTGGGTTGTTTCCTTACTACTAAGATTTTAAGAGGACTTTGTGTATCTTCAATACAAGTCCTTTATCAGATTTGAATTTTGCAAATATTTTCTCTCAGTTTGTGGTTTGTCTTTTCATTCTCTTAACAGTATCTTTCCCAGGGTGGTTTTTAATTTCAATGTAATCCAAATTATCAATTTTGGTGTTGTATTTAAGAAGTCATTACCTCACCCAGGAACACCTAGATTTTATTCCTGGTTATCTACTCTAAGTAGTATAACCTTGGGATTTATATTTACATTATATTTACATTTACATTTTATTTTCACAATTTTTGTGAAAAGTCAGTGTGCACACTCACTTTTCAGTTATTCCAACACCATTCACTGAAGCACTGAAGCCCATGCTTTGTCAACTGAGTTGTCTTTGCTTCTTTGCCAGAGATCAGCTTACTATATTTGTGTTGGTTTGTTTACTGGACTCCCTACATTGTTTACATTACTCTTTGTCTGTCCCTCTCCCACTACTATCGTCTTGAAAACCATAGTTTACAGTAACCCTTGATGGCAGACAGTGCCAGTCCTCTGATTTGGTCTTTAGTGTGTGTGTTAGCCATACCAGGAGTACTTTTCCTGACTCCACATACACCTGAAAAATTAGTTTGTCAACATCCACAAAAATAACTTACTGGGCTTTTGATTGGGATTCTACTGAAACTATCAGATGATGCTAGAGAAAACTAAAATCTTCACAAGGATGTGGGTCAACAGAACTCACTTCACTGGTGATGGAAATGTAAAATGATACAGCTACTTAGGAAAACAACTTGGCAATTTCTTACAAAGCTAAACAGAGGCTTATCACGTGATTCAGCAATCACACTCCTTGGTATACCCAAAAGAGCTGAAAGATTATGTCCACATAAAAGTCTGCACGTAGGCCGGACTCAGCAGCTCACATCTGTAATCCAAGTGGCTCAGGAGGCTGAGGCAGGAGGATCACAAGTTCAAAGCCAGCCTCAGCAACACAGTGAGGCCCTAAGCAACACAGTGAGACCCTATCTATAAATAAAATATAAAAAAGGGCTGGGGACCCTAGGTTTAATCCCCATACCCAAAAAAAGAAATCTGCACATAGATTTTTATCAACTTCATTCCTAACTGACAAAATCTGGAAGCAACCAAGGTATACCTTGGTGAACTAAAAAACTGCTACATCCAGGCAACAGCATATTATATTGTGTTAAAAACTAAACAGTTATCAAGCCAAGAAAAGACATACAGGACACTTAAGAACATATTAACACATCAAAGAAGTTAATCTTGGCAAAGGCTACCTGTATTATGACTCCAACTATATTGTATTCTGAAAAAAGAAACTCTTCAGAGCCTAAAAAATCTTGTTCTGAAAGAATAATTGCTCAAAGAATGGAGAAATATTTCTTTAAAAAAAAAAAAAAAAAACCTTAATGAGAATCTCCACGAACCAAAATGGAGGATAACTCAACACCAAAAGCAGTGGACAAGAGCCACCCAATGATCCAGTATGAGCAAAGAGCAAGAATTAATTAATGAGCATAGTGGCGCACGCCTGTAATCCAAGCAACTTGGGAGGCTGAGGCAGGAGGATCGCGAGTTCAAAGGCAGCCTCAGCAACTTAGTGAGGCCCTAAGCAACTCAGTGAGACCCTGTCTCTAAATAAAATGCAAAATAGGGCTGGGGATGTGGCTCAGTGGTGGAGTGCCCCTGAGTTCAATTCCTGGTTCCCAAAAAAAACAAAACAAAACAAAACAAAAGAATTAATTAATGCACATTGACAGAATTTCTTACACATAGAATGCCAATTAATAAACGTTAAAGGAATTATGGGAGAAAAATTCACCATTGCGGGTATCATAGGAACAAATTCAAACTAGAACCACCAATGGCTGCTAAACCTGAGCACATACGGGATATCACAAGAAATTTCCTAATTAAAAAGGAGAAAATTTTTTGCAGCTAAAACCAAACACTACCTTAACCCAAGCAGTCAATAACGGGACAAAACAAAGTCCCAGAACTTCTGACGCCACGTGCTGAGAACACACAGCCCTCTGTGGACTACTGCAAAAAATGCACAGCTTCAATCTCAGCAAAACTCCTGGTGGGAAATGGAGCATTAGGACAAAAGCTGAGGGACTGCACTAGGCGGAGGGCAGCTGATGAACTGACCACCAACACATGACCCGAGGCAGTCTTTTATTATCAAGATTATAGGTACCATTAGCATATGTGAAAAAGAACTGTAGACCTGAAGCTAACAGTAATGGACTAACATTTCCTGACTTGAATAATTACATCACGATACTGTTAAACAATATCCTTATCTGGAAACACAGGAAATATGCAGGTGTGGAAAAGCATATGCACAACTCACTGTCAAAATGATTAGAGGAAAAAGTTATATACAGAAGAGTGACAACTTTCAGGGTAAAGAAAAAGTGGAATTTACTATCCTTAGAACCTCCCTTATTTCTGAAATTTTGCTATAATTAAAAGTTTAGTTTTCTCAAACCCTCAAATAAGTCGATGCTGCAGGAAGGCAGAGACCGTGTTCTGAGGTCATAGTGTCTTTGCTTGTTTCGTACTGGGGACTAAGCCCTGGGGTGCTCTAGCACTACGCTGCATCCTCAGTCCTTTCTAATTTCCTGAGACAGGGTCTCACTACTTTGTTGACGCTGCCCAGGGAACTTGCAATGTTCCTGCCTCAGCCTCCTGAGTCACTGGGATGGCTCACACCCGTGGCTCACAGTGCTTTTTACACCAGTGTGGGAAAGTTACAGAAATTTCATGCCTATACCTGTTTCCTCATTTTTAAAAACAAATTTTGGAGTACTAATTCCTACTTGTTGGGAGGATAAAATCATGTATTATTTAAAATATTTAGAACAGGGTGCCTAGCATAATAGAATGTATTAATATTTGTTCCTTTTTGTAGCATCTTATATTTATCCTATGATTTTTATACCCTTGATAATAATGGTAATTCTTGTACTTCCATGCCAATCCCAATAATCCTCCTGTACCACAGGAGCCTCTCTAGAGTGATCTTACATACAATCTTTTATGTATGAGTCCCATGCTTCCCAACCTCCCAAAACATCCACCATGTCCACATGTCAAGAAACCTGAGTAGAAGGCCCTGGAACACAGCTGCACAGTAAAACAGCTGTTTCTAAGACATGTGCTTGACTCACTAGGGCACCACCTCCTACCCCAAATCCCAAAATCCATAACCTTTCACCTGAAACAATGTGAGCAACCTGGTGGTTCAATTCCATATATCGTACCTTGGACTTGATAGAAGCTTTAGAACTAGTGCATAGGCAGGAAAGGGCAGGGGGGAGAAGGGAGGGGATCATCTAACATAAAGATAACAGAAAATAAAAAAGATTTTTAAAAAAGGAAAATTACATGTAGCCATGTCACACAGAGAAACAAATCAGATCTCAGAGGAAATAATGTGATACTAGAAAAACTGGGCCATGAACTTGTGGCTCCCCCGCCAGCACTTCCTGCCTGTGGAAGTCCATGTAAGCCCTTACAGGTTTCATTCTGCTCATCTGTACAAGGTAAGGCAATGTTAGCCAGCCTGAGGGTGGGCTGCATACACCAGACAAATTTGGATGAAATAAAATGAAAATATTTCTGTAACCTATGATGAATATTTCATATGCCTATGAAATATTTCACAACTTCCACATAAATTCTTAACAAATACACGATGTCCCTGTGAGGAAAATATTATCATCCCCTCTTCAAAACTGTGAAAAGGTCAGACAGGCTTTTTAAAAGTCAGTGATAGCAGATTACAGCATCCAGCGTCAACGAAGACCTGGTTTCTACTCTTAATTTCATGCTTTTCCCAGTGAAACCAAGTAGCCAAATGTTAAACAGATCAATCATTAAGGTTCAGATTATAAAAGCTCTACAATGAACGTATGCCTTAAACAGAATATACAGATAAGCAAATTCATAGATGTCCTGTAAAAGATCAGAAAGTGCGGAAAGTAATGACTTGATTGCAGCCGTCAGTCACAGCACAGAAGGAAGAAAAGGCAATTTGTATCCTGGCTACTAGGGCTTTAGAAACACACACAAGAGTTTCGTTTAAAACAAAATTTTAACTGCTCAACTTCAAATTTCAACACAAAGTCTACTGCAGAAAATATCTTTTACTTATCTGAAGAAATGCTTTGAGAAGTACACAATACCATTAATGCAGAATAAAACTCAAGTCAAGCACTGGTATTTGCTGGAAGCAACTGGAAGGCCTGAGACACAGCAGCCACCTAAGTGCTAATTTTATAGAATACTCAGGGGTCATACAGCTTTCTACCTACCTGCATAGCACCCACCACCATCTGAGCCCTAGGGGCTGAGACAGAAAGCAAAAACCTCAAAAAATGAGACGGAACTTTAAGATAAAGAGCTACCAACATTCTGACTCCCCATCTAACTGATCCTACCACTGGAGACAATTAAGTAACATATACCTCAAGCTTTTCAAGGTGCTGGTGAGATTTATCATAAATTACCCGAAAACATTAAGAAATGGTTAAAATATGTTCAAAACACTACAAGTAAGAAATACTGTAAGAACAAACTACGTAAAATAAAATCATTATAAATGAGGTTCTGGAGCTGGAGTTGTAGCTCAGCACTTGTCTAGCAGGTGTGAGGCTCTAGGTTCAATCCTCAGCACCACATAAAAATATATAAAATAAAGGTATTGATCAAAAACTAAAAATATAAAAACAATACTTTAAAAAAAATAAATGAAGCTTTGACGACGAGCAGCTAACATCACCATATACATATTCGGTACTAGTTTAATCCTAGGACATTATGACCTACATTTAACCTCATAACCCCTTTGAGGAACATCCTATTACAGGGACAGAGGCTCAAAAGGCTAAGAGACTTGCCTAGATAGACAAATCTGTACTTTAACTCCAACCCCATGCATGACTACTATCCCACCACTTTATGAAAGGAGTTAAGCGAACTGTTCGATCATGTGGAACATCTTATTCCCCAAAATGTTACCTAATCAGAAAACACTGACATTGGGCTGGGGTTGTGGCTCTGTGATAGAGCTCTTGCCTAGCACGTGTAAGACCCTGGGTTCGATTCTCAGCACCATTTATAAATAAATAAAATATAAAGGTCCACAGACCACTAAAATAAATTAAAAAAAAAAAAAAAAAACACTGACATTAACCACTCTTCCCCAAAAAACAAAGAATAACTTACATATACAAACATTAAAAGTCAAGCAAGGGGGTTAAAAGGGGGTTAAGAGAGAGTTCTTAGATACAACATTACAAACACAAATGATGAAAGAAAGAAAACAACATATCGATATTTTAAAAATTTTATGCTCAAAGGACACTATAAAAAATGAAAAGACAACCCATAGAATGGGAGAAAATATTTGTAAGTCTTAAGTCTGCTAAAGGACTTATATCTAGAATACATATAGAACTCCTAGGGCAATAAAGAGAGACAAATCCAAATTGAAAAACGGGCTACCAATTTAAATAGATATTTCTAGCCGGGTGTGGTGGCACACGCCTGTAATCCAAGTGACTTGGGAGGCTGAGTCAGGAGGATCGCGAGTTCAAAGCCAGCCTCAGCAACTTAGCGAGGCCCTTAGCAACTCAATGAGACCCTGTCTCTAAATAAAAAATACAAAATAGGGCTGGGGATGTGGCTCAGTGGCCAAGTGTCCCTGAGTTCAATCCCTGGCTCAAAAAAATAAAATAAAATAAATAGATAGATATTTCTACAAACATATAGAAATAAGCATGTGAAAACGTTCAACATTCTTAGACCTTGGGGAAATGCAAATTGAAACCAGAATATGCCACTTAGCTAGGTAGCTTAAATGAAAAAGAGAATTAATGAGTGTCCTTAGGACACAGAAAACTGGAACTCTCATACATTAGTGATGGAAATATAAAATGTAGAGCCGCTTTGGAAAACAGTCTGACAAATCCTCAAATGGTTAAACTGATTTCCCATGTGACCCAGCAAATCAACTCTTAGGTATATATGTAAGGGCTGAAGACATATGTGCAAACAGACCCACAAATGAATATTGACAGGCAATACTGTTCAAAAAGCCAAGTAGTATTAACACAAATCCACAGCTACTGAATGAATGAAAGAACAGTGGCATGTATCCATACAACTCAATATTACTGATTAATAAAGAATAAAACTGATACATGCTCCACATGGCTTAGCCTTAAAAACATTATGCTATGTGAAAGATAACAGGTCATACTATATGACAGAAAATCAAACTGCACAATTCCACTTATATGAAATGTCCAGAAGAGGCAAACGTACAGACAGAGAGAATATTAGTAGTTAACAATGATTTGGGAGTAAGGCAGGAAGAAAGTAACTATAAATGGGCATTCAGTTTCATTAGGACGGGAAAATGTGTAGAAATTAAATAATGGGACTATAACACCATTGGATCATATACATATTTGGTGTGTGAAAAACAACAAAGCTTTTTAGAAACTTTTGATTTAAAAAAAAAAAAAATTCAAATTCAAGTCACATGTGATGGCATGAGCCCACTACCCAAGCTACTTGGGAGAGACAGTCAAGGAGAAAAACAAAAAAATAAAATAAATCACTGGAGTTCAGGAATTCATGGTCAGCCTGGGAGGTATAGCAAGATAACACTCCCTCTTCCCCAACAATCAAACCATGAAATTTCAAATTGATTCCTGGAGAATATTGTATTTTCACATAAATCTGACATAGATTCAAAGAACTGAGGCAAATTCATTTAGGATTATCTTATGTATTTAAAAAAGTTACTCCACTCACTTGTCTTCCAGAACCTGAAGACTCATTTCCAGAGGATAATTCACAACGGCCAACATTTCTTCTACCATAATTTGGATATTTACGCCTGCATGTCCTCTGTCTAGACTGTGACACCAAAACCATTGAATCCAACTGAAATAAAGAAACATACAGATGAAAATCAACACCTAAATAAGGACAGTATCAATCAGCAAAATGTCATCCTTATCAAGTTCCCAAAATTCCATAAGGCAAAAATAAAGGTTTAAAAAGGTAAACAGTCGAACAATAGATTTCCTACATACCATTATCTGAAGCTCGGCATTTTTACTTTCAAGGCCCTTAGAAAACATGAGGAAAGGCACCTTAGATCAGCATTATTCAAACTATGTTTTAAGTTAACTGATTCATAATGGGTTAAAATAACAACTCGAGAAGGATGTGCTTACATGTATCTCAGAAGTTATGGAAATATTTATATGATGCAATAATCAAACCTAAGGAATGTATATCACTATTTGTATACCTAGGTATAGAGACATATTTGAAATAATTCAGGCATTAGCTATAAAAGCTATAATTATTTACAGATTTAAAGATTTTTAGATGAATTGTTAGTGCTTTTCAGTTCTCATGAAAAATTTTAATAGCATATTTCTATCAAAACAAAATTTTTTTTCAAAAATCTGCCAAAGAAAATAACTATTGTACACAATGGAGTATTACTCAGCCATAAAGAGAAAAAACTTTATGACATTTCCCAGTTAATGGATGGATCTGGAGACTTTCATGCTACATGAAGTAAACCAGTTCCCAAAAAATTTAAAAAAATTAAAAATAAGATTGAATGTCCTCTCTGGATATGTGGAACCTGACCCACAATAAGGGGGGCAGAGAATTAAGTTCAGTGGATTAGACAAAGGAGAATAAAGTGGGCAGGAAAAGGAAAGAGTGGAATTAATCTAATTTAACTTTCCTATATACCACAGCAAATCTTACCATTGTGTACATCCACAAAAATTTAAAAAAAAAAAAAAACCTATGGGTAAATGGCAGAAAGATCAATAGAGGGAAGAGGGCAGGGAGTGAGAAAGGGGAAGGAGAGATACTGGGGTATGAATTACAACAAAATATATTCCATGCGTGTATAATTATGTCAAAATAAATTCTATCATATATACCTAAAAAGAACTAGTAAAGGGCTGGGGATGTAGCTCAGCTGGTAGAGTGCTTGCCTCATAAGCACAGGCCCTGGGTTCAATCCCCAGAAAAACAAAAAAAAAAAAAAAAAACCACAGTAAAAATTTTTTAAATGTCTACTATAAAAAATAAATAACTAGCCGGGCGCAGTGGCACACACCTGTAATCCCAGCTACTCAGGAGACTGAGGCAGGAGGACCAGGAGTTCAAAGCCAGCCTCAGCAAGGGCAAGGCCCTAAGCGACTCAATGAGACCCTGCCTCTAAATAAAATACAAAACAGGGCTGGGGATGTGGCTCAGTGGTTGAGTGACCCTGAGTTCAATCCCCGTTCCAAAAATAAATAAATAAATAAAAATTACTCAATGAAATCACCTATTCCTTGAACATAAGGCACAATCAATTTTCACACAGGAGCAGTCTGTCTGATGAGCACTGATCTGTTCTAGAATTTCAATATTATCAGGGACTGATCTTAAACTGTGCTTTCCTTAATATGTCACTCCAGACTTTTGTTAAAGCGAAAACTACTAATGAGTTCCATGACTGATAAGAGGTAACAAGTGGGTCAGAACTTTCACTAACAAAAACAAGAAAATCTGCAAAACACTTTTTAAAAGATAACCAACCACGAAGACACTATGTATCTATAAAAAGTCTACGAAAATTTACAGAGACAAGAAAAAAAAAAGAAACATTTTTTTAGTACTCTAAAATTTGATTCTAAAAGGGGAAGCTGAAAAGTTTAGCAAGTAAACAAAAACTGACAGACTAACTCTTAAGTTAGGCTAGCAAAAATTACGATTCACAGTCTCCTAAATGCAGGAGAATCCCCCAGGCTTAGACTGTTGGCCTAGGGCTACACCTAGGTCTACAGATGACCCACAGTAAAACAGCAAGCCCAAGGAACATAAGGCCACTGTTTTTTGGAAAAGGCAACACAGGCTTGGCAATGGCCCTAGATGTCTGCCAGAAACAAAACCGAATGTTCTCGGGGAACAGAGAGACATCCTATGCTTCAAATCTTCTCTGACATATAACCAACATTCCATTAAAACACACACACACACACACACACACACACGAAAAACGTCACTGTAAAAACTGAGAAACACCAACATACAATGGGAATTGGTCCGAAGGGAAGCAAATTATTGAATAATTAAATTATTAGATCTGTTTTCAAAGTAACTACGGTTGACTTTTCAGAACTTAAAATGAAAATTTAGAACTAAAAGAATAACTAAAATTACTAACTCAATACGTTTAACAGTGGATTTTGCACAGTTATATGAGCCATAAAATTATCTAAAACAGTAGTAAACAGCATAACAAAAATAAATGAACAGGGAACATCTGATATACGAGTACCTGGAAAGGGAGAGGAAGTAAAGATGGAAACATATGACATACACAATACTCAAAGAAAGCAAGCATAGCTGTATTACTATAAAAGGATTAAAGGAAAAACCATTAATGGCAAAGCGTTAATTTACAAAAACAAAAGGCTCAATACAGTAAGAAAAAGGAAAGCCCTAATTTGTACCAAATAACATGGCTTGAAATCAAATAAAGCAAAAAAGTAAAGGACAAGCAACCAGTACCAAGAGAAATATCTACATTTTTTAATCACGTATCTCACTATGGAAAGCAATATAACATTTTCAAATCGTGTGTGGCATTAATTGGTAAGATGAAATATATATGATCCTTATGATCCAACAGTTTCATTCAAGACCTATCTCCAAAAGAAATATATATCTTATACCAAAAGACAGACATGTACAAAAATATTCAAAGTACTATTGTTTTGAACAGGGAAAATCTGAAAACAAGCTAAATGCCCTTCCACAACAGACTAAGGGCCAACAGTTACTATACAACAATGAAAACAAATGATCCAAAACTACTCATAATACAAATAAATCTCACAAGGCTCACTGACCCAAGACAGACACAGAAGATTACATATTTTCTGACTCCACTTACATCATTGTTTCCCAATCTTTTTGCCACAGTACAGAAAATAATTCAGACTTTCCCTGTTCCATGAAATTTTAATTTCACAGATACATTGTATGTGCTTTAAAGATCTGTGCTATGAAAACTTGAGTATAACACATAAGTCTCTTTGCTCAATACCAGGTCAAAAATAACTAAAATTCTGGGGCTGGGAATGTGGCCTAGTATGTGTGAAGCCCTGAGTTCAATCCTCCACACTGCAAAAAAAAAAAAAAAAAAAAAAATTTATTGAAAGTTAAATTTAAAACATGGAGGCCAGATGCAATGTTGCACACTTGCAATTCCAGTGACTTGGGAGTCTGAGACAAGAGGATGCAAAGTTTAAAACCAGCCTCACCAACTTAGCAAGACCCTGTCTCAAAATTAAAATTAAAAAGGGCTGGGGGTCTCATTCAACGGTAGAGCACCTGAGGATTCAATTTCCAGCACCAGTCTTTTTTTTTTTTTTTTTTTTAATAAAATGTGAAAACTACTCATTTTTAACTTTATAACCAACTGCTGAATAATTGGTGTAGTTTAGTTAGCTATTTCAAATTACATATGCAAATTAGAAATTTATAAATATTAAACAGCAAGGTAGTCAAGTACTTCAAAATGTTTCAAAATTTACTTTCTCAGAAAAAGCAAATTATGAATTTTTCATAAAATAATTTTAGTTAACCTGTTAAAAATGCTTGAGCTGGGAACAGAGACGCACACTATAATCCCAGGGAAGCTGAAGCAGCACAAGTTCAAGATCAACCTCAGCAAATTAGCAAGGCCCTAAGGACTTACCAAGACTCTGTTTCAAAATAAAACACAGAAAAAGGGCTGAGAATGTGGCTCAGTGGCTATGCAACCCTGGTTTCAACTCCATTACCAAAAAAAAACATTTGATGTACAAAAATGTCCTTAACTACAGCCATTAGTTATTCATTCAGACAGTAAACTTGTTTCTCTTTTCAGCACTTCACATAATGATGAGCTCAATCACTTTAAAATTATCCTATATATGTGTAGATATAGATATATATATAAAAACACACACACACACACACACACACACACACACACAGATACGGATATATGCATATGCATACACACATGCCCTTTTTGTGTACATGCAGTGCCTTCAGCATGCTAGGGGTGTGTATACCAACAAGCTACACCCCCAGCCCCTATTTTGGTTTAATTCTCAAAGCTCAACTTATACACAAAAGTGCAGACCACCATGCTTCAACAGGACCCTCAATGGAAATGGACACATGAGCTTCTCACAACGTGACTTGAAGACACAGCAATCAAAAACCCTCAAATAACAACCACCTTTCAGTACAGTTTTTTAACAGTGATCGTGAATGCATTCTGCTCCTCAACCTCCAGCACTAGGGACTGAACTGAGGGGCACTTCACCATTGAGTCACAACCCCGGCCCTTTCTATTTGATTTTGAGATTGGGTCCAGTTATTGAGGATGGCCTCAAACTCTGTTCCTCTTCTCATCTTCTAAGTCACTGGGATTACAGGAATGTGCACCACATCCAGCTCACATTGTTTAACTCCACAAATTAAGTTATTGCTGCTAATGTGATTTCCAAGAAAACCCAAACAGGTTGAACACTGACCACGTAAGATGCTGTCCAGCACAGCTGAGCTTTGGGAAGGCCACAAGTCATTGTAGAAAATTTTTGGTATTGGTTTTTGGTCTGTTTGTTTAATTATCTATTTAATTTATTTCTAGTTGTCAATGGACCTTTATTTTATTTATTTATTTATATGAGGTGCTAAGAATTGAACCCAGTGCCTCAGGCATGCGAGGCGAGCGCTCCACCACTGAGCCCAACTCCAGGCCCTTGGTGTCTTTTAAATGTATGATTTAGGACAAACATCAGTAGAGGTCAAAGCTGACTGGCAATTTTAGAAGTAAAGATAGCTGGTGACCCATCGAAGAGAGGACTCAGTAGTTGACTGAGAATTCATAAAAAATTCTTACTACTGTTTGGATCTGAATGTCTCCCAAAAGCTCACATGCTGGTTTTGAAGGCTTGGTTCCCAGATGGGAGCGATAGTGGGAAGTGACAGGATCTTTTGGAGCTGGGTCCTAGTGGGAAGAGGTAGGCCTAGCTACAAGAGGTGTGTCACTGGACTAAAATCTTTGAAGGCTATATTTTGTCCCTGACCCCCTTCACTGGGAAGTGGCAGCTCTGAGGTGAGCAGCTTTGCTCTGCTATGCCCTTCTGCCATTCTGTAGTCTCTCACCAAAGGCCCAGAAACAACGGAGCCAAGTGACTGTGAATTGAAACCTGTGAAACCCTGAGCCAGAAGTTCTTTAGCACAGGTACTCTGTCACAACAACAGAGCTGACTCACACACGCTCTTAATGTGCTCACGTTGTCCTTAACCACAGTTGTCATTAGACAATAATTTCCCATAATATTTGAACCTTCTCAGGCACTAGGAAACATTCCTCAGGATTTCAAACCACTGCTTCCCAATAGCTGTTAGTAACCATCTGAGTTCCACTATTTTCGATCTCAAATAGAAGGCCCTAAGCAAAAAAACAACGTACTTCAACAGAAATTTACTAATATTTTTAAATCAAAAAGAAAACTCTAGATTTCACATGTGCTTATTCCTAAGAAAACAGAATTTGTTACCTTTTGTGAGAGCTGAAGAGTCTTTCTTTTTCTTCCTATTATATAAAGATTTCGTTCCTCCTCACCTTTCTCTATTCGAAAGTCTTCCAATTTCCTACAAAATTAAAATATCCAGTTACACTGGTTATTGAATTGATATAAAGACCATTTGATTCTAAGAATCATAATTTTAGGTAATCTTTAAATTTATACACAAAATTCAAATTTAAAAAACATGCTAAAAATTTAACATAAATAAAATGTCAGAAGCAGCTAGGAGATTCTATTTTTCATATTTAGCACTAAAATATCTGTTTTCTGATGGGCCCTGTTGGGACCTATTCAAACATTATCTCCCATCATAAGCTGCTCGTGTCCCCACGATTTTCCAAGATTGCAATTCCTTTCTCTAAAGAAAAAATGAGCCAGGCAAGGTGGCGCACACCTGTAATCCCAGCACTTGGGAGGCTGAGTCAGGAGGATCGCGAGTTCAAAGCCAGCCTCAGCAACTCAGTGAGACCCTGTCTCTAAATAAAATACAAAATAGGGCTGGGGATGTGGCTCAGTGGTCAAGTGGCCCTGGGTTGAAATCCCCAGTACCCAAAAAAAAGAAAAGAGTCCTCCACCAAATTTACTCAAATTATGTATTTTATAATTTATGGAAAACAAGATAGAAGTGTTACCATTTTTGTATTTCACTCACATGATACAAAAGACATAATTTTACTATGACCAATCCCAAAGTGAGGGACCTGCCACTATGAGGACAATAAAAAATAGTTTTTCTTCTCTGTGGAAAGACTGGAAGTCTCTTTTCTGCAGTTTACACATTACTCAAAATACATGACTTTATGTTTCTGTTTAGTATCCCAGGAAGGAAGTTTCCAGACTGACTCTGGCCATGCTCTCTATATATAATAGAGTGCAAGGACAAAAACTTATTTCTAAGGAAACTTTTTCCCAAGGCACATCTGTGGCCCACTCTCAGATTTCAGTGCAACATTCCCATAATCACAAGGGATTTCTCAATCAGTCCTTCATAACAAGCTTTCAATTTCACCATTTTTATGTGTTTAAGAAACACAAGCAATGACACTGTTACTAATATCTGTATGTTTCCCTTTGTTTTGACAAGGAACAATATATATGCATAATTTAGTCTCAATGAAGCAAAGGAACCTTGGAGACACTCCTGAGGATCCTTTTCAACTGTGCCTAATTCCACCTCTAATGAGATCAGCTAAGAAAGTGGTGTTACAAAAGATCTCCATATATGCAATCTGCTCACTGGAATTCATCAAGAATCCATAGTTCATTTAGTATGAATAGAATTTCTACTATTGTGAGGTCAAGCAAACTACATGCCTGAACTCTAGGCCCCAAACAGAATTACCTACTAGAAGCTACATTATGTGCTAATAGCCCTGAATAGTAGGATCCTTCCTCTTAGGCTTTTATCTATTACCTATACTTCCCATAATGCATATAATACTTTTATAGTCAAAAAACAGTTTTAATTCTCTTAATCATTCTCAAATGAAACCCTAATAAAAAATTATGCAAGCCAGGTGCAATGACGCACGCCTGTAATCCCAGCAGCTCGGGAGGAAGATCTCAAATTCAAAGCCAGCCTCAGCAAAGCTCGGTGCTAAGCAACTAAATGAGACCCTATCTCTAAATAAAATACAAACAAGGGCTGGGGCTTGGGCTCAGTGGTTGAGTGCCCCTAAATTCAATCCCCAGTGCCAAAAAAACAAAGTTACACAAAATTAGTAAATTCAGGGCACCTATATATTACACTATAGGGACTGCTGCCAACAACACTGATCACTACTGCCTCATTTAGTACCTCCTTTTAAAAATCCCATGTGCTCTTTTAGAATACAATGCTAAAAAGAATTAAGCTTGTCTTTGTAAAAATCATATTGTGGGCCAAAGCAAGCTAACTCACAAAATCTATTCTCCTTTTCTTCCTTAGAAAAAGCATCCCAATTTTTACCTCAATTAGAAACTGTATTCAATCATCTTGCTATTAGCTTAGTATGGCCAA
This sequence comes from Glaucomys volans, assembly GCA_020662805.1. Taxonomy (NCBI): domain Eukaryota; kingdom Metazoa; phylum Chordata; class Mammalia; order Rodentia; family Sciuridae; genus Glaucomys; species Glaucomys volans. Next base: position 331,674 of record JAJEJO010001839.1, on the reverse strand, counting down.
ATGACCATCTTCTCTATGGCCAAATGACCATCTTCTCCATGAGTTATGAGCAGAAGTGCCATGGGACTATTTAAATAAGTTCTCAATTAAACATGCCCTTCCAGCTTTCTGCTCCTCTTCCTTCTTCTGTCATAAATCTCAGACTATATCACAGATAGTGATATATGTTGGCTACAGTTTCAGCAGTTACCTTGGACTGGAGGTGAACTTAGAAATGGAAGCAAAGTCCCATGAAGGAGATCAGAAAGAGGTGCCTGAGTCCCTGACTTACTGGGGAATCCCACTTATGACCTTAAACTATTTCCAGTCTTCCTTCAAAGAAACGAATAAGTGCTTATATGCTTAAGGAACTAGTCTTCGGGCCTTTCACTCCCAATACCTGCCTGTTTCCCTTGATTTTGACATAGAAAATTATCCCAAAATGACATTTTTGGTTCTGAGGACCATGAAACTCAAGACACAAATTTAAAACATAGAGCATACAGTAGTAATTTTCATATTTCTCATCACAGAGATTTCTTGTTTCACTACTTTGTGTATTTTTTAAACTTTCTTGTATTCACTGCACAATTAGCACCTATTGTATGTACTCTAATATTACTCTATCATCACTCAAACTCTTCTGGCTACACACATGAAGGAAACATTTTTACAAAACTATCCAAGATATTAGTTATCATGAGACACAAATATGACAGAATATGGAAACATTTTACTTACCACTGTAAAAAGTATTTGCTGTCTCCATTTCAATGACAACTCAAAAATCAGTAGAAAGACTACTGCCCAGATGATAGTATGAACAATCATTACACAGTAAAAGGAAACAGGTCTGCTTAAGAGAAAAGACTGATTCTAGGTCTAAGTCAAACCATTTTCAAGATGAACTGTAACGTCTATTCCATACTTGACAGCAAAGATGCTATGAAAGGCTACTTACTACATGATTTAAGACTGAGAGCCTACCTGGAACAGAGGCTCTTCTTGGCCAGAGATGTGACAGTTTAAACATCAATAAAGAGTATCAGAAATAAGCTGAACCCCAGTAATGTTATTTATACACTAAAACCCAATATACTCACTCATAAGATGATTCAAATTGGTTATAAATGAAGAATAACCAACAGAATACATATCTTAAAGGTAAATAAAGAAGAATCAGCCATCTATCCTGCCTTTTATATATTAAACTTTACTACCGGATAATCAAGAATCCTTGGGCAAACTTCCTTATAGAAGTATGGAAGCAGCCAAGTGTGGTGGTGCACATCTCTAATCACAACAACTCAGAAGGCTGAGGCAGGAGGATCACAAGCTCAAGGACAGCCTGGGCCGTTTAGTAAGACCCTGTTCCAAAATAAAAATTTAAAAGGGATAGGAGTATTGTTCAGTAAGAGAGCACCCCTGGGTTCAATTCCCAGTACTGCAAAAAAAAAGAAATCTGAGATACTAAATGGAACACTTGATTAATAAAAATTGAAATATCACCTAAAAAAATTAATAAATCTAGGCATTAAGCATCAATGGATGCTAACATCACAAAAAAACTAGATATTGTTCATGCATTCTGATAGAATTACATACCACTTATGAAACTCTTGCAAAAACCCAAACACAATTTATGACATTTGACACAAATGGATATTGAAACACTCCCTGGGTATCTGGTTACAATGAGAAACTGCTTTTTTCAAAGTTACGGTAGTGGCATTGTGGTAAATGAATTACAGGTTTGTTTGAACCATCTTAGGGCAGAGGCGATGCCGTTCTGAGAACTCTCAGTGGTATCTTGCCGATTAGAGACTGCTCAGTCGCTGGTGCAGCTGTGCACAGAGACTTTCTGTGTCTTACAGAATTTACTGGTTCAAAGAGACACCAGCTGCCCCCAGGAGAAAGACACACTGGCACAAATGACAAACCCCAATTGGGCAGTCTTCCTCACAATCTCACTTTTATCTTGAAGAAGCTCTCTCACAATGAATCATTTTGATGTTTAAACCCATATAATAACCATGCAGAGCACCCTCGTGGCAGCCAGCATTCTCCTATCAGGAGCTCTGGTGAGTCCCACTTTTCTATGTGTGTTTCCAATCCTCTCACCTGCCCTAGCTCAGGAAACTGAGGAAAGGCTGCCGCGACAGCCTTGTGGTTATATTTTAAGAAAATTTTTCATCTTTCAGAAACATACTGAAATACTTAGAGAAAATAACCTGTCTGGAATTTAAAAAAAAATACTGACAGGGTAAATGTGGGTGTTTGTATAGATGAAGCACTGGCTATGAAAAAATTTACCATCAGTAATTTTGACATTTTTCTCCCACAATTAAAACAGATTTCCAACTATTAGTAAAATATATTTATGGGATTACTTACATGACTAATGGAATTAAGGGTGTGTAAATAACCACGTGAATATATTTTCACAGAGAGAGAGAATATAAATAATTTCCTAAAACAAACCTAAATATGCCTAGTGGTACCTCTGGTACAACCACTCTTCGTTTCCAAGCCTGCAGGTCACGCTCTGTAGCAATCTGACTCCTTGGAGCATTTTGATGCATCTGACGAACACCTTCGACTTGTCCACTACGACGCAGACCAATATTTGGAGGGGACTGGATATCTAAACTTAATCTTCTAAAACCTAGGGAAAATTATTAGAAAATGATTCCAAAACAATTTCAAGTTAAAATGCATTTGTCATGTAACAAGCTTGTATTTCTCCTAAGAGATACCAAAAACAAAGAGAAGAAAGGACCTACTGAAAACACTTGTGTGACTATGATCAAATGTAGAATGCTGAAGGAACATTCACTGCTAAACCTCAATTTTAAATTTTATTATATATTTTAAAATGTGCTAATGTTTTCCATGTTTGCCTCCCTAAAAGTTCTGCTTTCTGCAAAACTGCACAATAAAATAAATCTTTGGAAAAATCCACATTGAAAACAGCTTCCTCAAATCAAGGTGGGTTTATAATAAGCCCAGTCCACACTAACAACCGACCCTCAGGAGACACGGGAACCACCAGGCAGGAGGCTGCCACAGTGAATATCAGCATGTTACATTAGCATGCTGTGGGGCACGCTGGCGGCACTGGCAGTGGAGGTATTAAGGCAGCAACAGAGGACATTGCAATCCGAGTTGACGAACTGCAGTGAAGCCGAGCCAGGACAGGACCACATCCCAGAAGCCAGAACCCACAGAGCTGGTCTTGAGAATGAAGTGCCAGGCATTTTGATGGGGGTGGGAGGAGGCTGGGCATTGAATTCAGAGGTGCTTTATCACTGAGCTACATCCACAGTCATTTTTTTTTTTTTTTTGGAGGGGTTTCACTAAGTTGCCAAGGTGGGCCTCAAACTTGGGATTCTCTTGCCTCCACACCCAGCTAAGTGATCCTTTTAAGACAGACAGTCAGAGGTCTCCTGATACTAATGCAGAAGAGAAACTGCGGGCCATTTCCTTTTCCTTCAAAGGCTACCATATCCTACTCCAGCTGTCAGCTCTCCCTGCCTTGGCAAAACCTCAAGAGAACACCACTTCTACATCCTTCTACAGACCACATTCTATTCACCAATCATGTCAACAGTCTGCACTACAGAACACACTCTACTTCACCTATCAATAAAACATTTATATGAAATATACTGGGTGTTTTTTTTTCTTTTCCCTTCCCTTCTTCATTCCCAGCAGCTATCACCATGAAGGTCAAGCTGTGCAGTTTTAGCAAATACAAGATAAACCCCAGACATAGGAGATGCTATGCCAGGACCAACACAATGGTTTTCCAATTTCTTAATACAAAAGGCAAGTCAGCACTCCTTTCCAAGAGGATGCCTTAGCAGATAGACTGGACTGTCCTCTACACAAGAATGCACAAAAAGGGCCAGTTGGAAGAAATTCAAAAAAAGAAAAACTGACAAGCAGTCAAATTTCAGAGGGTCATCTGGTGCATCTCTTGCAAATATAATGGCCAATAGGAAAGAACAACCAGAAGCTAAAAAGGCTCAAAGAGGATAAGATATTAGGGCTGCCAAGAAAGCAAAAAAAGCTAAGCAGGCATCTAAAAAGATGGCAATGGCTGCTGCTAAGACTCCCACAGAGGGAGCACCTAAGCAAAAGATTGAAGCCTGTTAAGGCTTCTGCTCTACAAATTGGTAGAAAACACTAAATTGGCATATCAGATTTTAAAA
>JAJEJO010001839.1:314444-327081 GCA_020662805.1 Glaucomys volans | reverse complement strand
ATAGGAAAGGGAAAAGAGAAAAGGGAAGAGGGAAAAGAAAGAAAAGAAAGAAAAAGAGAAAGAAAAAGAAAAAGAAAGAAAGGAAGGAAGGAAGGAAGGACGGACGGAAGGGGGGGAGGGAGGAAGGGGGGGAGGGAGGAAGGGGGGGGGGGGAGGAAGGGAGGGAGGGAGAAATATACTGGGTTGGGAGTGAAGGTCAGTAGAAGAGCACTCGCCTTGCATATGCAAGGCCTTGGATTCAATCCCCAACTTTAAAAAAAAGTAATAATAATAATTAAAAGTTAAGGGAGCCGGGCCTAGTGGCGCACGCCTGTAATCCAAGCGACTTGGAAGGCTGAGTCAGGAGGATTGCAAGTTCAAAGCCAGCCTCAGCAACTTAGCGAGGCCCTAAGCAACTCAGTGAGACCCTGTCTCTAAATAAAATACAAAATAGGGCTGGCGATGTGGCTCAGTGGCCAAGTATCCCTGAGTTCAAACCCTGGTTCCAAAAAAAAAAAAGTTAAGGGGCTAGGAATATAGGTCAGTTGGTAGAGTGCTTGCCTTGCAAGCACAAGGCCCTGGGTTCAATCCCCAGCACCGCAAAAAAATAAAAATAAAAAAAAAAAAAGAAAGAAAGAAAAAGAAAATTTAAGGGGCTAGGGTCGTGGCCCAGTGTAGAGCACTTGCCTAGCATGTGTGAGACACGGATTCAATCCTCAACACCATATACAAATAAAGGTTTGTGTCCATCTACAACTTAAAAAAAGTATGTATACGTACACATGGACACACACACACACACACACACAAATACATAAAGTTAAATAAAGTCAACATTTTGGCCCTTGCCCTCTACAGTCAACCAGGACCCACAGAACAATGGGACCCCTCTCTGGGCCCTGCAGCTCTGATGAGTCACCCGATCTGCTGATCAGGGAGACTGAAGACACCAGAGAACAGGAAGCCAACCAGTGCCCATTCTGCAAAGAGGAGGGTCACTGGAGAAGGAAATGTCCCTGATGCTTCCAAGAGAAGCCACATATGGTCAACCAGACCCCAACCCACCCTGGCAAGTGGTACAACTTCCAGAAGAAAGCTAAAGGAGCCAGGAGGCCTCACACATGTAAGCTGACATTGGGGAATTGTAGCAGTGGTTCACTTTATGCTTTGAATGTAGCCCCTGCTGCTCCACCACTAAGACTTACTTTTAAAATGGACAAGTTTCTTTCTCTTCCTCTCTCCCTGCTCCTCCCTGATCTCTCCCCTCCCTGTTTCCCCTAATCCCTCAGGGGAAAAAGGTTTACCTTTCTTCCCCATCCTGGGCAGAGTTACCTGCCTCTGAGCACACACCAGCCACAGGAAAAAAGTAATCCAGACTTTGGGGATGGCACCAGAAGATCTCAGAAATGACTACCTCCCAAATTAACAAGTGAATTACAACTCCAACAGAGAACATGTGGATTGTAGCCTTTGAGAGTCACATTTTTAAAAGTGCTCTGTTCCTGCTGATGGGCAGAATCACTTCCTTCAGGACAGGAGTTCCCTATGTTTCTCCTTTGCCAGCAAAGCAAAAAACCTTTCTCCTTTTTCTCAAAATAAATAAATAAATAAAAATAATAATAATAATAAAAATTTTATATATTTATATATGGGGGGAGAGATATTGAAGGAACATTCCTTGAATTGAGAAATAAAAATTCTATATTTAACTGCTTAAGTAGGAGAGTTATTCCCCAAAAGTTATTCTCCAATTTGCAAATATGCACAAGGTTATTTACTATAAGATTATTTATAATAGCAAAGCATTAGAAATAACCTAAATGCCCATAAACACATTACAAAGATTTGCTATTCCACATAGAGTACTATGAAGCTATAAAATAGGATGATGAAGCAGTACCTGGTGATTCCTAGAACATATTGTTCAGGGAAAAAGGTGCAGAAGAATGCATATGTATCTTTGCCTCTTCCTATGATGTACTGAGGAACAAAGTTTAACCATAACACAACTACCAGGATATGATCAGACAATTCGAACTGCAAGAAACCCTGTGAAACAAAGACTGAACCCTTCCAGAGTACCATGCTAAGAGGAATATTTTATAGATTAAAAAGACATAATAGGCTGGAAGTAGAGCTCAGTGGTACTTTGCTGGCCAAGCATGTGTGAGGCCCTGGGCTAGATCCCCAGCACTTCCACCAAAAAAAAAAAAAAAAAAAGGGACATAATAATTAAATGGGACAAGCAAGACTGAACTAATCCTAAATTTTTAAAAAGCCATGAAGGAGGACAGCACTGAGAGTTGGTAAAAGATGGAGAGCAATAGTGTAAAAACAAAGTCTGTAGGGTTTGATCATCACACCATGTTCATGTTAAGAGTGTGTTCCATGGGTTGGGCTGTGGCTTAGTGGTGGAGCACTTGCCTAGCATGTGTGAGGTACTGGGTTTGATGCTCAGCACCACATATAAATGAATGACTAAAATAAAAACCCATCAACATCTAAAAAGTATGTCCCAGGTTCTATGAAGAGAACAGGATAAAGCACCAAGGTATGAAGAGTCACAAGTCTTCAACTCACTCACAAATGCCGATTCAGTAATAAAAATTAGTCTCTACCCAATTCAGTTTTTCAAAAATTACAAGTGTGAAAGCAAGGGAAAGCTAGAACTACAGTTTTCCTTCAAAAAAACTGTTATTAGATGCCATTTAATACCACTTACAAATGGCCTGTTTTTAAAGAAAAACTTCATTAACCACTTAAAGAACTTAAAAATCAAATGCCCAGTTGTTAATACGGCAAAAAAAACCTACCTTCAGAATACTACTTAAGTTGCAAAACTATATTGCTTATTGTAAGTTTTTCACAACGTATGTACTCTAATTTCAATGCAGCCACATTTAGGTAAAATACTTCCCATATATTTGTTACCTCTTCGAGGTGTTTCTTCACCATTCGGAAATCCACTTGGAACAATATCCTGATCTGCTCCCATTCTCTGATCTTGCTGCTGCTGCAACTGCCTTATCATTCCATCAAGGATGCTGGACTCTGGGCTTCGTTCACCATTATCATTGGTTTGGAGGCTTATAATTTGTTCAATTACCTCTCCATCACCTACAAATTCAATTACAAATCATTACATATATGGGCAGGAAAAAAGAACTTCAGTAGCCTACAATTAAAAACACATTAACAGGGTTGGGGATGCGACACAGTGGTCGAGTGCTTGCCTAGAATCCCTTAGGCACTGGATCCAATCCCCAACACTGCAAAAGAAAAAAAGATGACCACAGTAGCTGTTTCAAAAAAACTAACCAATTACAAAAGATAACCTACACATTCACAACTAATTAATTCAGAGAAAAAATTCAAAGCAAATCCCTTCTTTAGAGTACCAAGTACTACAAAAACCTCAACACAGCCTCTGGGACCCTAGTAGGACACGAGGAAGAGGAGCATGGAAACCCACTTCTGCACAGCACTAAGATGTGGCTCCAGACTCTCAGCTTCAGATTCTCACTTCACTGGGACCACAAGCATGGACATTATAGAAAAAATTAGAGTCACTGCAGGAGGCTTACTAAAACCTTACTGACCACAGCAGGTATGCCTGATATTCTAATGTAGATGAAAGCAGTGACTCTAATTTCTTCTATACTGTCTTATGGAAAAGGCAGTAGGGGTATGACTTTTTAGGTCTTCCAACAAGAGACAACTGTAGCTCCCCGAGCGAGCACTCCAGGCATCCCGAGAGAACAGGTAGAGTTGAAGGAGGTAGTTCCATGTGCCTCTCTCACTCAGCATAAACTAAACCTCTTTTGGTATGTTTCCCGCAGAACTAGTACCATCATTCTTCAAACATGGAATCAGATTTTTTTTTCTTTAGTGTCTTTTTGCTTCTTTACCTTTCAAATAAAGCTTTCTGAGAGACATTTAATAAGTTCATGTTTAGAATTAATGGAAATAATTATTAGATGGCTATAAGTTTGCAAAAAATGGTTTAGAAATACGCCTGGATATTGTCATGCAAAAATCCCTTATAAATCTTCCCCATCACAGAGGCATCTTTTTCTGAAACATGAACTCAATCTACACAAACCCTTCCCCCTTTTCCTGCTCATCTAAAATGTAATATTAAAAGGAATGAAAAGATTAAATTTGTCGCCATAGTAACAGATCCAGAAAAATCTCACATAGCATTAAAGGGCAGAAAACATACACTGCTACCCAAGTGTTTATTTATATATTTTTATTTACATACACAGAAATATGCTGGAATTGTGGCTCAGGGGTAGAGTGTTTGCCTACTATGTATGAGGGACTGGGTTCAGTTCTCAGCACCACATATAAATAAAGGCATTGTGTCCACCTACAACTAAAATAATTAATGTGTGTGTATATACATATATATACATATATACATATATGCACACACATATACATACACTCATGTCTCACATATCTTTTACTATGGAAACTAACAAAGAACTTACAGGAGCTACACATCAGCTCAGATTGACTTTGCCTTTAAAACAAAAAAAAAAAAATTTTCTTGATCACTCTCAGAACAAAATTATAGTTAGAACATGATATCAAGAGGGAAATAGTAACAAGATGATTTTTAATCTTTCCCACTCCTGCCCAAAAAAAAAAGTTTCCTAGGTCTATAAAACTTTTCTTCGGTAGTACAAATCATTTAAATAATGACCTTCAAGTATCAGAATAACTGTTTCTACTTGATGTGGTACAATCAGTACTGAAGTATCAAGGGAAGGTTCTGAGCATGAAGGTTTGAAGTGCTTAAGGAACGGACCCTTGACCATAAACAACCGTAAATTAGGAAAACATATTTGTAAAACATGGGTTTTCAGACCCTGGACAATAGGCAGCACAGGACTATGATCCCCAAGAGAACAGAAACAATGGAGACAAACCTTTGATTGTTTCAGGTTTCTGCATGGAAGTAGTTTCCATGGCACAGAACAAACAAGAGAACCCAAACAGTACCAAGTTCTTGAATTGAGCAGACTATGTTGTACCATGCTGGAGGAAGAAAGGAAACACTAAAAACATGCAAGGCTGAACACTAGCGAAGTGAGGCACAGTGGAGCACAGAAAGCTCCAGAGACCTGCAGTGAAGTCCAATCAACTTTTAACTAAATACTGATGTGTGTACATGGATTAAAACTCCACTATGAGGGAGGAATATGAAAAACCACCATGTTCCACAATTCTCAGAGCTCTCACAGGGATAGAAATGGCTGAAGTTTCCACCAGCCGAAAGAATCTTCAAAACCCACAACTCCTTCGTGCATATTTCCAATTTTTAACACCCAGAATATTAAAAAGACTCAAGTGCAAGTCAAAGAAGAAGATAATAACTGCTAGGAATTTGGTGCCTTGACCGTGATTTGTACTAAGATGCCAGAATTTGTATCGCCTGTGCTACTCCACTAGCTGTGCAAATGCCAGTACTATAAAAAAGGTAAATAATCTCCCAGTATTTTTATATTATGAAGACAACCGTAGGAAGTGGGCATGCCTGCTAATCCCAGAAACTTGGCAGGCTGAGGCAGGAAGATTCCAAATTCAAGACCAGCCTGGGCCACTTAATAAGACCCTGTCACAAAATAAAAAATTAAAAAGGGATGGGCAACCAGGGTGTGGTTGTGCACACCTATAATCCCAGTAACTCAGGATGCTGAAGCAGAAGGGTCACAAGTTCAAGGCCAGACTTGGAAATTTAGCAAGAACCTATTTCAAAATTAAAAAAAGGACTGGGCACGTAGTTCAGTGGCAGAACCCACCTAGGTATTCAATTCCGAGTACCAAAGAAATAAAGCAAAAAGGGCTGGGGATGCAGCTCAATGGTAGAGCTCTCCTATGCTCAATTCCAAGTACCACAATTTTTTTTTTTAAAATTTTTATTAAGTTATGTTGGGGGCTGGGGATTGAACCCAGGGCCTTGTGCTTGCAAGGAAAGCACTCCACCAACTGAGTTATATCCCCAGTCCACAAAATATTTTAATAAAAATTTTTTAAAAGAGGAAAAACAATCCAAAGTGTCTGTACCTCATGAACAAACTCTAAAATATATTACTTCTTTTAGTTTTGACTAACTAAAGAAATAAGGAAAATCCACATTATAGTTAGTTACTTCAGTCCTCATTAATAGCCCCAAACTGGAATCAAGTTAAATGTCTCTGAGTATCAGTGATAAACAAATGATCATATGCACACTTCCCTGAAGTACTCTCTTCTCAATAAACAGGAACAAATTACAGATGGATACATGCAAGAACATGAATGAATTGGCACCATGCCAAATGAAAGGAGTCAGGCACAAAATCTCCCCTTAAAATGTTACAATAGCTCCCCCTCACCTACAGGAGATACATTCCAAGATCCCCACACCGGATGTCTGCCAAGCATAGATAGCACTAAACCCCATATAAACTGTCTATTTCCTAAACTGTACACAAATTTAATTCCTTTTCCAGCTTAACCTAAAGCATTATTGCACACTGTAGTTATTAATGTGCAGTTCGATATGCAAAGGCAAAACTAGCACAAATTCATTTTCCTTCAAAATAATTTTAGAGAGAGAATATTCTCACTATAGATCTTAGCACCTCGACATTCAATTTTTTTTCTTATTATATTCAGAACTTTCTCCTTTTCCCTCCAAGAAAGCACATTACAGCTTCTTTTTGAAATACCTAAACTGCTAGCATCACACTCTGCACTTGGGCCCATTTTAAGTAAAGTAGGGTTTAACTGAACACAATCACTGTAATTTTGGGACAGCTGATCTGACAATCACTACTTGAGCTGGCGTTGCAGCTCAGTGGCAGAGCGCCCACCTAGCACAGGTCAGGCACTGGTTTAATCCTCAGTGCCACATAAAAATAAATAATATAAAAAAAGGGCTACTACTAACTAATGGGCAGGCAGCTTATACAACAGTCAAACAGATAAGTGATAATTCATCACACTATTCATAATGGCATGCAATTTAAAATTAATGTATCATTTATTTCTGGAATTTGCCATTAAATATTTTTAATCACAGGTATGGCACATAATTGAAACCATGGAATGTAAAATCACAGATATGACTACTATGTATAAAATTCCCTTAAAAGACAAAGTTAATAATCTCAGCAGTTCAGGAGGCTGAGTCAGGAAGATTGTGAGTTCAAAGCTAGACTCAGCAACTTAGCAAGGCATTTAGCAACTCAGCAAGACCCTATCTCTAAGCCGGGCGCGGTGGCGCAGGCCTGTAATCCAAGTGACTTGGGAGGCTGAGTCAGGAGGATCACGAGTTCAAAGCCAGCCTCAGCAACTTAGTGAGGCCCTAAGCAACTCAGTGAGACCCTGTCTCTAAATAAAATACAAAATAGGACTGGGGATGTGGCTCAGTGGCCAAGGGTCCCTGAGTTCAATCCCTGGTTCCAAACAAACAAACAAACAAACAAAAAGACCCTATCTCTAAATAAAATATTTAAAAAGGACTGGGGATGTGGCCCCCTGGGTTCAATACCCAGTATCCATCCCCCTCAAAAAAGACAAAGTTAAAGTGACAGAAAATAGTGGATACAAGGGACTAGAAAAAGGGGGTGGGGGTGACTGTCTCTAATGGGCCCAAGGAACATTGGGCAATAGTGAAAATCTTCAATACGTTAATTTTGACAGTGGTTGTTACATAATTAACATTTGTCAAAATTCATTTAAATTGCATGATTACAGACTAAGTTTGTTTTATTTAATGTATATTTCAGTAAAACTAATAAAATAAAAACAATTATTTTTTAAAGAGTAAACACAGTGATATACATCAAGGTTAAACCTTAAACATATACAGTAACTTAGTTCCAACAAATCAATCTTCATCCAAACAACAGAGCAGCACTTTTTCACCTAACATCTGTAAAGAGAAACACTTCACTATAAATACACAGAGAACTTTGCTCTTGACTAAGAGAGGCTAAGTATAAGTTGAGCCTGGAACATCTTATGCCAGGAAAGCAAAGAATTGCTTTAAAAATGGTGGGGACCTGGGAAAGGACAATGTGAAAAGGCTTCTCAGAGTCAAACCTAAGGATGAGTGACAAAATGACAGGAATGGATTATAACCAAAATACAACAACCCACACAACTGTACCAAAACTTAGTGCACATAATAGACTACTACACAGTCATAATAAAATGTGGATACAATGGAAACGAAGGTAGAGAATAACCATTCTGCAACCTTCATAATGACAACTGGTAACACGCAAAATTATCAATGGATCCTAAAACACGTGAAGTCTGGTGAAGAACAGGGTATTTGTGTATCATCTCCCTATTAACTACAAAGAAAAAAAATGGCAACTTTAGAGAAACTTGGTAAGCAACACCATAACGAGGTATTTTAAAGGCAACATTACCAGTCACTGGAAAAACCATCATCATAAGCATCCTGCCATGTGATGCTCCAGGAAGACATCATCTATGCTGTATCGTCAGAAGTGCACAACCAGCCAGGCGTGGTGGCGCACGCCTGTAATCCAAGCGACTTGGGAGGCTGAGTCAGGAGGATCGTGAGTTCAAAGTCAGCCTCAGCAACTTAGCGAGGCCCTAAGCAACTCAGTGAGACCCTGTCTCTAAATAAAATACAAAATAGGGCTGGGGATGTGGCTCAGTGGCCGAGTGTCCCTGAGTTCAATCCCTGGTTCCAAAAAAAAAAAGAAGTGCACAACCTACACCAAACAGGCAAGCTCAAATAAAGGCATTTACCAAATTCCCGCCCTTACATGCTTCACATATATCAATACCATCTAGGTTAAGAGCTAAGACCCGGTACTGGGGCTGTGGCTCAGTGGCAGAGCACTTGCCTAGCACATGTGAGGCACTGGATTTAATCATCAGCACCATATAAAAATAAATAAAGTAAAGGTACTATGTCCATCTAAAAAAAGAAAACAAAGGGAGAGGAGGGGCTAAAAGCCAGCTCCAGATCAAAGGAAATTTAGAAAATATGACAATTTCATGTGCAGTCCCAAATTGAAAGCAGGAAAAAACAAAAAAAGCTCCAACAGGCATTATTAGAGTAACTAGCAAAATTTAATCACAGGCTATCAATTTGATACAACTGAGTGTTAAATGTCCTAATTTTGATAGTTGTCTGAGGTTACGTAGGAGACTATCACCCTAGAATACATATTAAAATATTTAGGGGTAAATGGGCATGAAATATCCAGAACTTAAATTTCAAGTGGTTCAAAGTAAAGTCAAAATACACAAAATATTACAAACCATATTAATGACTACTAAACTTAAAGGTATGGGAGTTCATTATTCTTTCAATTTTTCAAACAAAAACTTTTCAAAAGGAAAAAAAAGATTGTACTTACTTGTGGCCACATAGCCTAGTTGTGGAACCAAATGTTCATCTGCAGAATTTTCTCGACCTGGTACTAATCTCTGATACTTAGTTGGATGAGGATTTCCATCTACATCTACCAAGAATGGTGGAGGCATAAGATGAGGAGCCTGCTGAGTTTGCTCATCTAAGACATAATTATTAGAATCTCTAATCAGTGGTCGGTAGTCAGTATGGAAGAACATCTGATCAGGAATCTAGAAAAGTGAAGTTCACAGGATGACATTTTGAAGTATATGTATGCTAAAGAAAACAAATATTCAACAGTTAATAAAAAGCACAAGAATCAAATAAGTACAGCTAAACTATTCCTGATCTCATATTACTTTCATATGCTACAAGAAAGCATTAAAAATGACCTTTTCATATGGTTTGCTGCATCCAAAACCAAATATCAGTAGGTGCCCATGAGAATCTGTACAGGCAAAATGCTGTCCATCCTGTGAAAACTTACAGTCAAACACAGCTCCATGTCCTTGTCCCTCAATCTAGAAAACCCAGAGGGGAAAAAAGTTAAGACCAATTCTATACCAGTAGTTTTGTTATATAAACTTATTTAACGTGAATAACCTGCCACAATACATCCCTTCTGGAATTCCACCCCACACCCGGCCAAGCCTGAGAGGTGGGGACTGAACTCAGGCCTTGCACATGCTGGAGAAGCACACGACCACTACCACTACCCAGAATCCTAGAAAATGAAATGTATACCATTTTGCTTTAAACATACATCAATTAACATATTATCAGATTCCTTTTAGATAACACTAACCTGGAAACAAAATTCAAAGGTCTCCTAAGCATTAGTTCTCCAAATGATCAAATGAGCATTCAAACTAATCCAAACTTCTACCAGTGAAAGAGAATTTAATAAACTTTTAGGAAAATATACAATAAAAGCAAAAACCTGCTAGGTAAATGACTACAGATTAATAAAGTTACACATTTCTGAACCAAAATCAACACTTTTCTGGACTTTAAGGACTTCAACTCACTACTAAGATGACAACTATGCAAAACTGGGCAATGCTACACATAGTAGCATTGAACACATAGCTAACACATAGCTAAAACACCTGTAGCTCCGTACTTAAAACCAGGAGACTTCAGGAAGATGCTTCAACATTAATAGCTTACTTTTTCCTTTTTTTTTTTTTTCTTTTTTCTTTTTTTTTTTAAAAGCAGTACTAGGGAGTGAAAACAGGTGGTAAAGCACATTCTCAGTCCTTTTTTTTGTTTGTTTCTTTGACATGGATCTCACTAAATTGCAGAGGCTGGTCTTGAATTTGTGATCCTCCTGCCACAGCCTCTATGGAGTTGTTGGCATTACAGGCATGCCCAGCTAAACAGATTGCTTTTAAACTTTTAATTCTTCCATTCCAGCTGTAAATTATATTAGTCTAGCCTCAATTAAGACTTTTGGGGGGAGGTGTACTGGGGTTAAACCCAGGGGCACTCTACCACTGAGCCACATCCCCAGCCCTATTTTGTATTTTATCTAGAGACAGGGTCTGAGTTGCTTAGGGTCTCATTAAGTTGCTGAGGTTGGCTTTGAACCCGCAATCCTCCTGCCTCAGCCTCCCAAGCTGCTAAGATTACAGGCATGCACCACTGCGCCCGGCAAGACCTTTATACACAGTAAGTCACTCTGAATTTATCCTAATAATCATATACAAAGTCATTCAAAGTATTGAGATATATATTTTAGAAACTACTTAAATTCCCAGCAAAAGAAAAATAACCTTGTAAGCTACTTTCTTCTGAGAAAGACTGAATTTATGCTCAAAAATATTTAAGGCTTTCAAATAAGGTTTTCACATAGAATGAATTTTAAAAGTTCTTTTAAATTTGAGAAATATTTGCATGAATGCCAACTAACAAAGACGGAAAGATGCCATTTGAAAATACTCAATGAATGTGAATGTTTGTATATGAAATCTGATAAGAAACGGGCATGCAGAGTCTCAAAAAAGCTCCATTAGGCCAAGTACAGCTGTAAACCCAGCTATTCTGGAGGCTGAAGCGGGAAGATCACAAGTTCAAGGCCAGCCTGGGCAACTTATCAAGACCCTGAATCAAAGTGAAAAATTAAAAGGGCTGGGAATAAAGCTCTCAATGTTAGAACACTTGCCTAGCATATGTGAACACCTGGGATTAATCTGCAGTACTACAAGGAGGGAAAAAACAAAAACAAAAAAAATAGCTATGTTAGCTTTTTGTGTGTGTGTGTGTGTGTGTGTGTGTTTGTGTGTGTGTGTGTGTATGGTGTTGGGGATTGAACACAGGACCATGTGCATGGGAGGTAAGCACTCTACCAACTGAGCTATATCCCCAGCCCGCTACATTCGTTTTATAGTTACAAAAAGGAAATAATTATTTTATAGTGGAAAAATCTGACAGAAACCACTTTCACCTCATATTCAAAACTGTCACCATCAATAATGGGACAAATAAATTATCATGGGACTCCGAGGGATGCATAGAGGGTACAATATCATTGTTTCATTTCATCGAACAATTTGCAACATGAAGACATTATCAGTCAAAACTGAAAAATGTTCTATAACGCAACTTGAATATATTCATAAAACATTTAAGGGCAAAGAGGGGAAAATAAAAACGCTGGAGGGCTATTAATGATTAAAGAAAACCAGATAGATAAAATCATTTAATGCAATATATGATCTTGAGTCAGATCCTTCTTTAAGTAACAAAATATAAGATTTCATCTAACTCCAATTAGAATGGCTATTATCAGGAATACAAGCAATAACAAGTGTTGGCATGGATGTGGGGAAAAAGACACACTTGTACACTGCTGGTGGAGTTGCAAATTGGTGCAGCCACTCTGGAAAGCAGTATGGAGATTCCTCAAAAAACTTGGAATGGATCCACCATTTGACCCAGCTATCCCACTCCTCGGTTTATGCCCAAAGGTCTTAAAATCAGCAAAGTATAGGGATGCAGTCACATCTATGTTCATAGCTGCTCAATTCACAATAGCTAGATTGTGGAATCAACCTAGATGCCCTTCAGTAGTTGAATGGATAAAGAAACTGTGGTATATATACACAATGGAATATTACTCAGCCATAAAAAAGAATAAAACTATGGCATTTGCTGGTAAATGGGTGGCGTTGGAGAATATCATGCTAAGTGAAATAAGCCAAGCCCAAAAAAACAAAGGCTGAATGTTTTCTCTGATCAGTGGATGCTGATACATAACGG
>JAJEJO010001839.1:299081-313393 GCA_020662805.1 Glaucomys volans | reverse complement strand
AAAAAAAAAAAAAAAGAAAAGTTGTTTATATGATGACCATGAATTTGTCAATTTAAACATACTGACACATTCATACACAAAAAGCTTAAGATACCTTTTGAAAATTTTTCCCTTGTACAAATCAGTTATGAAGAGAATTTCAAATGAATATTCATATGTGGCTGTCAGATACTTACAGGCTTCACATACCCTGACTTATAGAAAAATAAACCACCAAAACACAGAAATCTATTTCTGACTAACTCTTATAATCCAAATACTCTAAACAAATGCAAACACGCATAAAGGTATCCCTCACTTCACTTACCATATTAAAATAATGCTTCATCTTGGTGCCTTTTGTAATATCCCATATAAATATGCTGCCATCATGTCCTGCAGACAGCATGATTCTGGAATCAAAGGGGTGTGTCTCCAAGACAAATACTTCATCAGCATGCCCCTTTATCCAACAAAATCAAAACATCAGTGAAGGTTTACAAGTTACAAATTGCAATTCTTTTGGAAAATACATCCTGTCATACTATATAAAGGATTTTAAAACTGTACTAAGGACAATAATTTATATGTTCTTATGCATAAAAAAATGCCCAATCATTTGACAAATAAAACTTATTCAGTATACTACTTCTAGAGCTTCAAAAACAACACTTGGAAGTATTTTGATTTGTCTTATTAATAAAAACTACCCACCAGTAAATTATGAAGCAGTTGTCCAGTATAAGAATTCCAGACTTTGAGGACATGATCATTCACAGCTGTGACGACAATGCTATCATTCTGATTCCAAGCTATCATTGTTACCTTGGGTTTCATAAACCTTTCCTCTTCTGAAGATAAGTCTCTAACAAAAAAAATATACAATGTGTATGCTTATTTGGGTGGCAGATTATACAATGTACACAATCCTTCATCAAATAACAACTAAACCAACGCACTGGTACAAGTCTGTAAATCCAGCCACTAGAGAGGCTAAGGCAAGAAGATCCTAAATTCAAGGCCAGCCTTGGCAAAATTAGCAAAACTGTCACTCAATATTAAAAATATAAAGGGCTGGGGATATAGAAGTAATAAAACACCCTCGAGTTCGATCCTCTACACTGTATCAAAAAAAAGCAAGCAAAAAAACCCCAGAAACTAAATGTGACTATTTTGTCAGTCCTACAGAAGTTCTATCATATCTGACCCACATTGTCTAGAAACAGATTAGTGCAAAACCTGATGGGTAAGGAGTAATTTAGCAGCAGTTCAGAGTGAGTAAAGGCAGACGGTCAGACACCACTGCTATATCCAGAGCAAAGTCCCTTGTCCCTGCCTTTTTCAATTATTTCCTTCTCTTAACTCCCAAACCTATTGTTCATTCTTGCTTTCAACTGCATCTCCAGAGAAACAAACTTACGAAGAAGAAAATTTACCTTCACATCCCTAATTTCTAGCAAACCATCAGAGGCCAACACTCACAAATGCTCCAACTGTGAATGAGACCACATTTCCCTATTTGTGTGTGTCCCTTGGTAAGAAAGGTCTTGAATACACATCTGCATGTTTTGCTGTCTTTATTGATACATGAAGTTTGTCTGTAAACCATAGTCAGAAACAGGAGGGAGGAGAAAGGCCTAACCAGTTCTGAAATTATTAACATTCTAAAAGCCATAAACATCTAACATTTCAATCAAGAGAGCTATAAGAGCAAGGAGGAAGTGCTACATAACAGCCACCTACATGAGCATGACGGCACACGGAAAAGAGCAACTCTAACCAGGTTGGTGGGGAAAAGAATAATATTAGAGGTAAAACAAAATAGAGGCTAAGACTCTTGGCATTAAACTAACAGCTGTCCCAATTAACTAGCATGAATTTACTAACGAGTTCCATTTCACAAGTTGATTAGCCAAGACCAGAACACTAAAATAATTACCCACTTAATTCTTACTGAAGATTCTGCTTTTGAAAATAGGAGAACTTTATATAAGGGAAAGGATATTATCATCATGAAGACCTCACAAGAAAAGTTCACTCCATAAATGCAAGAAAACTAAGCAGTTTTCATTCTCATTAAAATAAAATTTTATTCAAGTTTTAACATTTATGCTTATTCTGCCTAAAAAAATAACTGCTCATGGGCGACTATGATTTCAAATGATCTTCACTTCCATTCTCCTTCATTATTTACATTAACCAAGGACTGAAAGTATTTACCTTCACAGTTTTCAAATATCACAATGAAATATTTTAACATGAAAATAAATTTTTTTTAAATTTATGAGCAAGAGTTATATAGTTCACTACATATTCTTTCCACACTCCACCACAGGATATTCCAACAATATTAAGGTCAAATTTATTCTGAACAATCCACACAAATCTTTGGACTACAGAAGATACTGCTGGGCACAGTGGCGCACACCTGTAATCCCAGCACTTGGGAGGCTGAGGCAGGAGGATCGCAAGTTCAAAGCCAGCCTCAGCAACTTAGCAAGGCCCTAAGCAACTCAGTGAGACCCTGTCTCTAAATAAAATACAAAATAGAGCTGGGGATGTGGCTCAGTGGCCAAGTTCCCCAGGTTCAATCCCCAGGACCAAAAAAAAAGAAAAGATGATGATGATACTGTAAGTCAATTTCTATTATTGAAAATAAAGCAAGACATGATGCCTCCCTGCCACCCCCCAGGACCAGGGACTGGACTCAGGGACATTCTACCACTAAGCTACACCCACAGCCCTTTTTGGTTTTTATTTTGATATGGGGTTCTCACTAAGTAACCAAGGCTGGCCTCGAATTTGTGGTCCTTCTGCTTTAGCCTCCTTAGTCTCTGAGATTACTGGCATGCACCACAGCCTAGCTAAGCATAATTTTCTAAAAGACAAATGTGGGATACAAGTTCCCACATTTTGTAGTGATAGTATAAAAAAAGTGTAAAGTTAAACTCTAGAAACAACTTAAAAATAGTATTTATGACTAGACTTCTATTACTTACAATGTACCTACAATAATAACAGTATTTAGAAAAGAAAAAAGGACATACAAATACACACTGCAGGCCAGGCAGGGTAACAAACTTTTGGAATAGCACTTCAATTTCCCAATAATGCTTCCAAAGATGAGGCCTCCCAGGGCTGGGGAAATAGCTCAGTTGGTAGAGAGCTTGCCTGGCAAGCCCAAGGCCCTGGGTTCAATCCCCAGCAACACCAAAAAAAAAAAAAAAAAAAAAAAACATGAGTCCTCCCTTCCCAGATAATGAAAGAGGTTTCAAAACATTAGATGACTTTGTCAAAACAGTTATAAGTGGCATTTGAGCCAAGGTCTGACTACAAAATATGTATTACACTTCACCATTCATACTGCCTCCTCCAAATATATACAAACTAAAAAACTTTAAAATATGCAAACTTTATCCTGGAAAGTGCTACTTATCTCAAAGATGATCAAACCATGTCTGAAACTTTTTTTTTCCTTTTTTTTTGGAACGGAGGATTGAACTCAGGGGCACTCGGCCACTGAGCCACATCCCCAGCCCTCTTTTTTATTTTGTTACAAAAATAATAATATTAATATATTAACAAATGAAAAGACAGGGTCTCACTGAGTTGCTTAGGGCCACCATGCCTGGCCCATGTCTGAAACTTTGATGGGGGCAAGGAGTAATGAACATGCCTTCAAAACCATTTGATCAGCCCACATGTTGCATGCCCCAGTGGAACTAAGCTTTTTTATTTTTATTTTAACAGTCAAATGTATTTCTTTTTGTTAGTCTCAAGCATAGCTCCAAATTAGTTTTCTAAAAATCCATAAAGTAAATTTTCCATACTTGACATATGAGTTACTTTTTTAATTTTTCTGTTAAATAGTAGGTTTTAATTTAAATGTAAAACCTAAGGTGGTCAATGCAATAATAAACCACATGCTGTACCTTCCTATGTTAATCTGGATATATGGGATTTAGGTATTTATTAGATATGCTATTCACGGAAGTCTATAGATCTTCACAGGTGATTAATATCTCAATATAATAACCAATATATGGGGGAGGGAGAGCACCAGAGAAGAGGAAAGGAGAAAGGGAGGAGGCACCTATGACACAACTTATGACAAAATACTTACCCTGAGATTCTGGTAGCCATATCCAATAAAATACTTCTCCATTCTAACTGCTCGAATCTCCAAATTCGTGCTGTTCCATCTCTACTACCACTTAGGAACCTTAAAATATTCAGAGAAAGATCGTCTATACACATATTTGCTACTTTTAAATCACCAAGCAAAGAAAACCTCAATGTAGCTGCTCTGACAAAAGGTCAATCTACAAGTATTAATTCAAAAAACAGGTTATTTAGGACATATCTGGGTGAGGGAAAAAATCTGGTTTGCTATGAGTTGCCTGGCCCTATGAAACATAACATTATAAACTCAAACAACAGCTTTTCAAACAGATTGAGTTTTAATAATGTAAAAGTAGTATCTGGACAAAGGGGAAAATTAAAAGCATGGGAAAATTTAATAAGAGCAAAAACTCCAGTTTAAGCATCTTAATATTAAGCTTTAATTCATGTTGGTCACTGTAAAAATAATATATTAACAAATGAAGGTGCAAAGACTGCAATTGAAGAAAGGCACCTGGTACATACCAAGTACCATGTACCAGGTTTCCAATGTAGATAATAATTTGTGTGTGTGTGTATAATTTTTTTTTTTTTTTTTTTGCAGTGCTGGGGATTGAACCCAGGACCACTGAGCTACATCCCTAGCCCAGATAGTAATTCAAATAAAAAATAATTTCAATGCAGATGCAGTGAGTAATATACTAGTCAAACAAGGAATTTCACCATCACTGAATGGCTTTTTTCACCCTAGCATATCAGACAGACATCTAGCCAAAGAACTACTCTTGGTCACAGAAGGCAATGAACACAATTCTAAAATCTTAATGTCATGTGTTTTCTCTAAACACAAACACTTTTTATTCAGTTAATAGAGTCGCTTTAGATGAGTATCTATATTATACAAAGTGACAGTACTACAGTTAATAATGTATTTTCAAAATTGCTTATATTTTAAATCTAATCACCAGAAAAAAAAAAAAAAAATAAACAAAAAAGCACATGAGGTGGCCAATGTTTCTTAGCTTGAGTTCATCACTCAACAATGCAAACATCAAAACATGATACTGCACCCCATAAATATATACAACTATGTCAAAATTAAATTTAAAATAATATAAAAGGGAAAGTATGAAGTATACAAATACAGTATGTAACATACTGTATTTGCCTAAAACACACACAATTATAAACACACTTACCGATCACCGTTGTTACAAAATTGAATACTATCTACTTTATCCTAAAGGGGGAAAAAAAAACACAAATTATTATCCACATAGTCTGCTAATTAAAGTTTCAATACCAGAAGCACATTTGGTTTAACAAGCAAGAGATCTGCACTTGTGTTGCTCAGTCCAGACATTCAAAATTATTGCACTTTTACATGCAAGACTAAAGAGGATCCTCACAAGACAGTTTGCATTTCCAAGAGAGGCACATCCAGCAGAAAGACAGCCCTGCATATAAAATTGCTTATGTGGGTGGGCATGGTGGAACACTGTCCATAACTCAGTATCTCAGGAGGCTGAGGCAGAAGGATTAAAGTTCAAAGTCTGTCTCAGTAATTTAGTGAAGCCCTAAGCAACTCAGTGAGACCCTGTCTCAAAATATTTTTTAAAAGGGCTGGAGATGTAGCTCAGAGGTTAAGGGATCCTGGGTTCAAAAATAAAATGTGGAAGAGCTGAAATGTAGCTCAGAAATAGAGTGCTTGCCCATCATGCAAGGGGTCTTGAGTTCAAACCCCAGCACCACAAAAAAAAAAAAAAAAAAAAAAGACTTATGTGGAAATGAAAAGTCATCAATGGAAAGTGACCCCAATTTTAAGACCCTGGGGCAGTGAAAACAAGGCAAATACTTCATGCAGAGAAAAATAATTTTTACTTTAAAGTGATAAAAAATCTATCTTTATATAAGGGCTGGGTTAGCTCAGTGGCAGAGCACTTGCCTAGCAATGTGTATGACACATGCTAGAGTTTGATTCTTAGCACACATAAAAATAAAGGCATGCTATCCATCTAAAACTACAAAATAACAATAAAAAATCTATCTTTGTTAAATAACTCTGGATGTGAAAAGCCCTCCCTAACCTTCCTTTAGAAGAAAAGATGACCTCACCCCTTTCCAGAAAACTGAGTCATCTATCTTAATACTTATTCACAACTTCATGAACTTGTCAGGATAAGCGAGTCACTCTGCAAACAGCCCATCCAGACCAACTGTCATAATCAAAATGTTGACTAAAGTCAAAATAACCACTGTAAAATATAAGACCTCTCAAGGAGCTATAAATGAGTTGCCAATGAGATCTCTTTGTTTAAATGCAATTCCTATGTGTAAGTTAAGATTAGAACAGAAATCACAAAAACCATCTTATACCTGAACATTTTCTTTCTCATAAAGATACATTCTAGGGGATATAGTTCAGTGGAAAAGCAGTCGCCTTGCATGCATAAGGTGCTAGGTTTGATACCCGGCACTACAATATTAAACAAAGATCTCTAAATTTTAATATTTTCACTGTTCAAAATAATTCAGCAAAAACTTTCTAAGAGTATCACATCAATAACTTATCTCAAATTTAGCTATGAATTCATATTTTAAAATCTAACATAACCTAATCAAAACTCTTTAAAATAGTTGGGCACGGTGACACATGCCTATAATCCTAGCTACTCAGAAGGCTGAGGCATGAGGATCCCAATTTCAAGGTCAAACTGAACAATTTAGTGAAACCATGTCTCAGATTTAAAAACCAGGACTGAAAGTGCAGCCCAGTGGCAGACTACCTGCATAGCACGCCCAACCCCATGGTTCAATCTCAGGTCCAAAAGCAGAAAAGATGCTTTAAAATAAAATTCATTCATTAAACAGGGGAAAAAACTCAAATAAAATTAGAACAGTAACAATTTCCCTCATCAATAATAAGATATTAACAGTTACTCTACACAATTTTAAAATATGAATGCTTACAGTGTGGCTTTCAAGTTCTGCGATTTTTTCAGGTGCTTCAAAACCCAAAAAGTACATTCTGATTACGTGATCAGTACTACCTGTAGCTAAAAACATGCCACCTGAAATAAAAATGTAAAGGTTTAAACATCCGGTTTATAAAAAAATGTGAATAAATCTAATTTCTACATTATAATTAGAAAAAGCAAGATTGCTTATTCCAAAACTAAATTTATCTCTCTACATTTATTTTCTAACTCATTGAATAAATAGCTTATAAAACTCTTATTTGCAACTTCCACAAAGTGAACTTAGTCTGGAAATGTCCAGTGTCCCTCCATCCTGGGTGTGAAGGTGAGGCCAGGGCCACATCAGTGCCAGTGCTCTACACTACTGGACAGGAGGGGATGCTTTCCAAATCGCCATATACCTCAACCTAGCTCTGGAATATGTTTCCTTCTTGACATTTTTGAAATTTTCATACTTTTGGGGGGAAAGTCTTTGACCTATCCTAAAGAAAAAAAAAACACACACACAAAAGTTCATAGTGTAAGATACATGTGTAGAAACCAAATTTAAACTAACAAAAATATACAGTAAAACCATTAAAAGAAAATCACAAATTCTAATTTATCACATACAAGAGCACGTAACACAAGGATGGATCACATGAACACCTCAGCCCTCCTCAGTTTTCTCTCACTGTCACTGACCCTCTATACTATTAGCAATTAGAGAAATGCTGAATCAGACAGTGGAACATACCAAAAAAAGGGAGATTAAATGAACATCACAAATTAAACCTAATGGAAGGCCATCAGATGTCATTTACCACCTATCTGAATAAAGACTCATAGTAGTAATGCAGATATTTAATAAATGCGAAAGTAAAACTAAGAAAAAGATTACCAAACAAGTTACCTTACCAACACTAAAAGAAGAACAAAGCATTTGAACGCCTGGCCGAGGCTTTTCAGTGAACTTCAAGGGGCGTGGACTTAAAAAGAATAAGATATTGCTTTAAAATACATTAGTTCAACACATGAACACATTTGAAACATTAGCTTCAATCTGGCATATCTAAATATCTTAATCTCATCTCCATAGAACCTTCACATAGACCAAATATTTCTTAAGTGGGGTGACTAGAACTCAAAGTGGTAGTGAACCCATTATCAACGCCACAAACAAGTGTATAGAACCACCATATTGTAGCACTGGACAACGAAAACAGAATGCAATCCAGCCTTTTTCTAAGTAACCACACTTTAGGAAATGAAAAGTTAGCACAGTGTGGCACAGGCCTGGAGCCGCAGCAACCTTAAAGCTCAGGCAGGATTACTGTGTGAACATGGAGGCAGGAGCATCCACTGAACCCAGGACTGCAAAGCCAGCCTGGGCAATATAGCAAGACTCGGTCTCCAAAAAACACAGTAAAAGAAAATTAATTTTGTAAATTGCATTTAACCCAATACATCCAAAATGTGTCAACATATCATCAATATCAATATAATTTTAAATACATACTTTATATACTAGCCACATTTGAAGTGTTCAAGTCAGTATGGTAGTCTCTGGACAGTAAAGGTCCATAATCTAGTTCTTATGATCCTCAAATGTTCCCCCTGAATTTCTGCTTGTATACATAACTGTATATTTGACATTTAAAAAAAATGTTTCACATACACATTACTTCACTTCAATTACACAAAGTACTTGTGACAAACGCTCTGGTTCTTTAACATATCCAACAAGCCGGGCGCGGTGGCGCACACCTGTAACCCAGGTATTGGGAGGCTGAGGCAGGAAGATCATAAGTTCAAAGTCAGCCTCAGCAACTTAGTGAGGCCCGAAGCAACTCAGTGAGACCCTGTCTCTAAATAAAATACAAAATAGGGCTGAGGATGTGGCTCAGTGATAGAATGCCCTGGGTTCAATCCCCAGTACCAAAAAAACAAAAACATATCCAACTATCAAAAAAATAAATTGTATACAGTAAATAGTCAATGACACATTTGCTGTAATAAAAATTATGTTCAAAAGTAAAAAAGCGCCAGGTGCAGTGGCGCACGCCTGTAATCCCAGCACTTGGGAGGCTGAGGCAGGAGGATCGTGAATTCAAAGCCAGCCTCAGCAACTTAGCAAGGCCCTAAGCAATTCAGTGAGACGCTGTCTCTAAATAAAATACAAAAATAGGGCTGGGGATGCAGCTCAGTGGTGGAGTGCCCCTGAGTTCAATCCCCAGTACTTAAAAAAAAAAAAAAGTAAAAGAAAGCAACCATAATGCATAATTTCTCTTCATAATCAAACTTCATTTCATTGAACTAAATGTTAACTGCATTAAAGAAGAATAAAGTCACTTACCTGAATTTCAGGGATTCTAAATCCCACTGCCAAAAGCAAACTGTTCCATCAGCACCAGTGGAAACCATATACCTTTGAGAGCCTTTGGCCATAGGGCTAAACTAAAAAGAAATAATATATATAAATTAATTTTGAAAGCTTCTGTAATTTTAACTTAGAGTTACGTTTTCCAAAGTTAACCTTAATTGACATTTTCAAAAATGTAAAACACAAGAAATTCAAAATACAGGTTATATTATAGTGAAAAATCTAACACTGGATGTTAATTTGTTATATGATCTCAATAAAAGACGATTTTCAAAACTAAGAAGAATAACCAGAAAATCTTTACATAATAAGGACTGAGTCTAGGGTATTAAAGCACATCACAGGGCCTCAGTAATTAAAACCACTGGGCACAACAACCACCTTGACAGAATGACCAACAAAAAGGCTTTAATGTTAAAGAACAGCCACTAACACAAGATGAGGTGCCATCTCAAATCCAACAGGGGGCCTGGCACAGGCCTGTCATCTCTCCACCAGGAGGCTGAGGCAGAAGGGTCACAAGCTCAAGGTCAGCCTGGGCAACTTAGCAAGACAGTCTCAAGTTAAAGAAAATTTAAACAGTTGGGTATAGCTTACTGGTAGATTCCCCCTGGTAGAGTGCCCTCGCAACCTCTCTCTCTCTCTCTCTCTCTCTCACACACACACACACACACACACAGAATCTGGCAGGGAAACAGCAGTTCACTGCTTAAATGTCGTGCCAACACCCAAGCACTAATGGGGGACAGGCCTGGACCCATGCTTCACACTGTGCCATCAGGACACATTCCAAATAGATCAATGATTTAAAGGCTTAAAAAATAGTATCACAGGGCTGGGGCTGCAACTCAATGGTAGAGCACTTGCCTCTCATGTGTGAGAGGCATTGGGTTCGACCCTCAGCACCACATATAAAAAAAAAGATATTGTGTCCAACTAAAAAAAATTTAATACAACAAAAGTATAAGAAAATGCAAGATCATGTTGTAATTTTACATCTGCATTTAATAGATGACAAAGTGTGCTAAACAAAGGCTCTAGAGAAAGGAAGATCAATTTGGTTCACAGACATCCAGGAAGGCTTAGAAAATGAAGACAGAAAACAAGAAAAAAACATACTAAGCAAAAGAATAATATGAGCACAAGCAAAGAAATCAGAGAAAGTATATATGTTGCAGGAACCCAAGTTTATATTCAAAGTGCTCATAAAGGCAGAAAATGGGTAAAGCGGGTAGCCAATCTGAACTTAACAGTAAACGATCACTATGAACGTTTCAACAAAAAGTGCCAAAAGCAGATAAAAGATCTGACAGCAAAATACTGACTAAAAAGAAACAGCCAAAATATAATGAAGAGCCAAGAAGACATCCAATTAACCTAAATGTGCCCAGCTCCAAATGCAGTACTAGTGACACTGACTTGGTTTATTGTCCACAAGTTATTCTTCAATGTCTATGACATGCTTCTGGATGTTAAAAATCAGCATCACATTTTTCTAAAATTAGCTAGCTGAATCCTACACAAAAGCATCAGTAAGAGTGGACACAGCGGCACACACCTATGATCCCTGAGCCTCAGGAAGCTGAGGAAGGAGAATTACAAGTTCAAGGTCAGTCTCAGCATCTGAGTGAGGCCGTAAGCAACTTGGTGAGACTGACAAGAAGGGTTTGGGGTTAGGGCTGTAGCTCCATGGTTGAGTGCTTGCCTGCACATGTGAAGACCTGGGTTTGATCCTCAGCACTGCATAAAAATAAATAAAACAGGACTGTGTTCATCTACAACTAAAAAGAATTCTTAAATAATAATGAATAAAAAGGGCTGAGGATGTAGCTATCATGTACTTATCTATATGACCAGGATGTTAATAATTTATATTACTATATAGTAAGTTCAGCACTGTAAGTTTATAACATATTTTTTTTTTTACAACTTGTTTAGTAGCACAATAAGGTGTCTTGAATGTGTGCTGATCCTGATTGCTATTAAAGAACGTATCATTCAATGGTAGTTTGCTTTCCTATGAACTATTAAAATGCGATTCTTCCTGTGTGCTCACATGTGCCTTTCAGACGGAGCTACCACTGTGTGTTGGGGGATGGAGGTAAATTCACCTAATGTAGGGTTTTTGTTTTTGTTTTTGTTTTGTTTTGTTTTGCGGTGCTGGGTTTGAACCCAGGGCCTTGTGCTTGCAAGGCAGGCACTCTACCAGCTGAGCTATATCCCCGGCCCCCCACCTAATGTAAATCTCACATTAACCACTTGAAAAATCAGCAAAAATCAGAGGCATTCACCTACATTCACAAAGTTATTGGGCAATCGCCACTACCTAAATCTACAGCTCGTTTCCTAAGATAAATGTAACTTGTTGAGGAGGCATTTTCAAAGGATTCTGTTAGATTTATTAAGTAAGCAAACTTGAAAAATTAAGATTTTTATTATCTCTTTCCAAGAGTTACACATTTTTGTTCTTTCTTCCCTAAGAGTGAACAGTTGCAGTGATACAGTGTTACTTTTCTCCATTTAATTCTGCAATACTCTTAATCTACATCAAAGTCTTGAGAAAAATACAATGAGCACCCATATCAGTCACCAAGATTCACCAATGGTTAACACTTAGCCACACCTGCCTCTTGATATGGCTATGAACCATCAGAATCTAAACTCAGACATCCTATCACCTCACTGAAACCCTCATCCTATCTCCAAAAAACAATGACATTGTCCTACACAATACAGCTATAAACACTTGAGAAATTTAATAGCGACACACTTATTAATATCCAACCCATATTCAAATTTCCTCCAGTTCCTCAAAATGTACCTTATGGAATTTCTCCCTCCTAAAACCAGGACCCATTTGTCACTTTCCTGAGGCTTCTTATAAATTTTTTTTTTTTGGGGGGTGAGGTATTTCTTGAAACTAAACCTTGAAGGATATAGATTTGTTACACAGGCCACAGATTTTCCTCAATTGATTTGTCTGATTGCTTCCAGATGAGATTCAGATAAAAAATTTTGACAGAAACATTCAGGAGATGGAAAAGATTTTTAACTAGAGAGTCAATGCATTTAATAGTTATAGGTCTATTCAGACTTTTTGGCGAGGGGGATTGAACCCAGAGGGACTTAACCACAGAGCCACATTCTCAGGCCTTTCTATTTTGAGACAGGATCTCACTCACTAAGTTACCAAGGGTCTCGCTAAATAGCTAAGGCCAGCATTGAACTTGTGATACTCCTGCCTTAGCCTCATGAGCCACTGGAATTACAGGTATGCACCACCATGCCTAGCTGTGAGAGTCTTGGTAAGTTTTTATCTGAGTATTCAGCTTCCATTTTTATAAAGTTATTTACAATATCCTCACTTCTTTTATCTAAAGGATATGTAGCGATAATTTTTTCAAATCTGATCATTATTTGTCACATTCTTTTTTGTTCCAAGATTAATCTAAGTATTTTACCAGCATAGTTTTTTAAAAACCATTCAACTTTGTTGATCCTTACTACTGATATTTTTTTCCATTCTTGATATCTGTACTTCTCTTCATAAATCCTTCCTTCTCTATTGTTTGTCTTCTAATTTCTCAAAAATACTCTTGGAGCCGGGCGTGGTGTAATCCCAGCACTTGGGAGACTAAGGCAGGAGGATCGCAAGTTCAAAGTCAGCCTCAGCACCTTAGCAAGGCCCTAAGCAACTCAGTGAGACCCTGTCTCTAAAATACAAAATAGGGCTGGGAATGTGGCTCAGTGGTGGAGTGTCCCTGGGTTCAATCCCCAATACCAAATAAAAAATAAAAAAATACACTTGGATCTCTGAATTTCAAATTTTTTTTTTTTTAAAGGAGATGGTCTCTCTGCTGCCCGGCTGATTTCAAACTCCTAGTCTCAAGTGATCCTCCTGCTTCAACCTCCTGAGTAGTTGGGACCAGGCGCACACCACTGGGCCTTGCTTTTCTGCTTCCTTTTCAACATACGCATTGAGTGCTATAAATCTCCCTTCCAGAACAACTTCAGCTGTATATTAAATATATGTAGTCATATGGCAAATCACCCCAAAATTAAGCTGCCCAAAACAACAATATCTATTATCTCAGAGTCTTGTGAGTCAAAGATCAGGAGTTCAGTTAGCTATCTCTGGCTTAGCTGTCATGAGGCTGTAGTCAATACACTGACCCGGCTACAGTCATAAGAAGACTTAACTGGGGGCAGAGGATCTGCTTGCAAAATGGCTTGCTAATATGACTGAGTGGGAACTTCAGTTACTACCACAAAAACCTTCACATAAGACTGCTTGTCCTTATCTGACAGCTGGCTTCCCTCAAAATAAGCGAGGGCAGACACCGTCACGTCTGCACTACCTAATATTAAGAGTCACATCACATTATTTTCCCTAAGCCCTTTAAGAAACACAAGTCAAACAGGGGAACTACAGAGAGGTCTGAGAATCAGAGGCAAGAAAACCACAAAGAAACATACTTTGGAGGCTGGATTCCAAACAGTACCTTTCACTAATTTTAGTTTGTAACAGTTTCATTACTAACCAGTTCAAAATATTCTTAAATGTCTACTGTTATTTCTTCATTGGTGTTTGGGTTATTTTATTACTTAATTTATAAAATTAAAGACTGCTCTGCTAACAATTCTGGCTGTTGGTAATTTGTCTTAAATATAGGTTTCTTCTGACAACAGTATAATTACAGTATTTTCAAATCTGTTGAGACTGACACTTTTGATGCTCAGAAAATAGGGACAATATTCACACAATAAACACCCTATTTATGACCAAAAAGAAGTGGTATAAATATTAAATGCAAGGTTCTAAATGTATAACAGAACAAGACTCTGACTTACATAGTTCAAATCTATATTCT
>JAJEJO010001839.1:238118-298981 GCA_020662805.1 Glaucomys volans | reverse complement strand
CCCCAGCCCTATTTTGTATTTTATTTAGAGACCGGGTCTCGCTGAGTTGCTTAGGGCCTCGCCAAGTTGCTGAGGCTGGCTTTGAACTCACAATCCTCCTGACTCAGCCTCCCAAGTCGCTTGGATTACAGGCGTGCGCCACCATGCCCGGCGTCAAATCTATATTCTTAATGACAGACTACTATTCCAGTTACTAAGAGACAGAAGTACCTAAATTTCCCTATTATGATTATGAAGGTCTATTTCTTGCTAAAGGATCTACTTTTGCTTTACATATTTTGAGGCTATACTACTGAATACAAACTGAGAACTCTTGTTTAATGAAATGTTTGATCACTATCAATTATCCCTCAAATATATGTTATGACTACACCAGCCTTCTGATTAATGTATGCAAAATAATTTCTCCCATCTTTTACTTCTGACCTTGTATATTTTTATACTGAAAGTAAGGCATATAAGTTGGATTTTATTTTTTAAGTCTGAAGTCTCTGCCTCTTATCTGGACCATTTAATTCATTTACCACTAATGCAATTAAGCTCATACTGACATTTAAATGATGTCCTAATATACTAAGTTCTCTCCCATTGGTTGCTTCTTTTTTTTTTTTTTTTTTTTTTTTTTTCTTAACTTTATTTTTTTTATGTGGTGCTGAGGCTCAAACCCAGTGTCTCACAAGTGCTAGGCAAGTGTTCCACCACTGAGCTATAACCCCAGTCCTCTTGCTTTCTTTTTAACAAGACCTATTTCCAGTCTCTAGTAGCTTAGCAGTTTATAATTTTTTTTTTTTTTTTGGTCCTGGGGATTGAACCCAGAAGCACTTTATCACTTTTTATTTTTTTGCAACAGGGTCTGCTAAGTTGCTGAGGCTGACTTGAACTCGTGATTCTCCTACCTCAGCCTCCTGAGCTATTGGGATTACAGGCATGTGCCACCACACCTGGTTTACACATTTTCTTACTATTTTTTTTAGCTGTAAGTCTAGAGTTTGACATATGCACCTTTACCTTAAAATATAACAAACTTACATTCTCTACTTCTCAAACAACGAAAAAACCTTAGAACACTGAAGCGACCGCCTCCTAATATGACCACTATTTTTAATCCCACGTAGATTTTAAAACCCAGAATATACTTGTTTATACTATTAATGTTTAATTGCATTCACCCACATTTTTTTAACTCTTCATTTCTTCTTCCATCTCCAAGCTTCCACCAAGATCACATTCCCTCTCTAAATATTATTTCACATTCCACTGAATGCTATTCCAATGCTAAGAAATCCTCATTTTTTCTAAAAGTGCATTTATTGTACTTTGTCTTCGATACTTTCAACAGCTTTAGAATTCTTGCCTGGCAAACATTTTGCACTCACACTTTAAAAACATTACTGCTTTGCCTATCAACTTCCACTGCTTCTATGGAGAGGCTGGCAGCACCTCTCCTCTTTTTCCTCAGGATGAAAAGATTTCTATTTCTTTGTTTCTATAGTTTTGTGATTTTTTGATTTATTTTTAGTACCAGGAATTGAACCCAGGAGCACTTAGCCACTGAGTCACATTCCCAGCCCTCCCCACCACCCCCCACCTCCATTTTGAGACAGGGTCTCGTTAAATCGCTTAGATTCTTGTTAAATTGCTGAGGCTGACTTTGAACTTGGAATTCTCCTGCCTCAGCCTCCCAAATTGCTGGGAGACAGGTGTGTGCCACCGTACCCAGCAGCTAAAGTTTCTCTCTCTCATACTCTTTCCTGTGTACTCCAACCTATTCCATCTATGCTTCAATCCTACTTTTCTTTGACCTGTCAGTTCACTAATTCTCCAATATCTTCACTAAGAATTTAGATATTGGAGAACTAGTGAACTGGGAGTGTTAAAATCATTTGCTAAATTCTTAAATTCAATCATGTATTTCAATCCTAGAGTTCCTTTTTCACTACTTCTCATTCTCTGATGAAATTTTTTTTAATTTATTATTTTGTTTGGCTTTTTATTTAGATGAGCTTACAAAACAGGTATTTCCAAGATGGATCTGGAACATCCATTGCCTGGATCCTCTGAAACTGTTTCTTTCACCTGTTATTTCTGTTTCTGGTCATGTTGATCTCCTGTATACTGTATTTTTTCTATTCTTATACTGTATTATATTGCACGGTCAGCATCATGTATAGAAAGCTACAAAGCACAAAGTTCAAGATGTTATCTTCCTCTAATATAACTTCTGCTTGTATCTGCTGGTGGACCAAGGGTCCAGCAATCCCAGATTACCCAATCCAGGTGAATTAAGATGACTGGAAGCCGGGCGTGGTGGTGCACGCCTGTAATCCAAGCGACTTGGGAGGCTGAGTCAGGAGGATCTTGAGTTCAAAGCCACCCTCAGCAACTTAGCAAGGCCCTAAGCAACTCAGTGAGACCCTGTCTCTAAATAAAATACAAAATAGGGCTGGGGATGTGGCTCAGTGGCCGAGTGTCCCTGGGTTCAATCCCTGGTTCCAAAAAAAAAAGTAAAATAAAATAAAAATAAAAAGGGGCTGGGAGGTTGAGGCTGTGGCTCAGTGGCAGAGCACTTGCCTAGCACATGTGAAGCACTGGGTTCAATCCTTAGCACCACATAAAATAAATAAAGACTTTTTCATCTACAACTACAAAAAAAAAGGGGGGTTGGGGATATGGTTCAGGGGTTAAGCGTCCCTGGGTTCAATTTCCAGTACAAAAAACAAAAACAAAAACAACAAAAAAAAAAACAACCAAAACAAAAAAACACCAAAGAATATGTAGTGGGTGAAACTGAAATTTGTTGTGCCTTCTCTGAGATTACTGGTCATATTCCTATATGTTAAGATTAAGAAATTTCACTTTATTTGCTCTTAATGTCCAATCTTTCTATAAACAGTATTATTTGCACTTCAATAAACTGGAAAAAAAAACTTTACTGAAATTAAAACATGGCTTCTACAGATAGCAAGTATAGAACCTTCAAGTACAACAGTGGCAAGTACAACTGAATCTTCTGAGAGTAAATAAAAACATATTACAAGGCTGGGGTTGTATCTCAGTGGCAGAGCACTTGCCTAGCATGTGTGAGGCACTAGGTTCGATTCTCAGCACCTTTATTTTATATAAAGGTCCATTTACAATTAAAAAAAATTTTTTTTAAATACTACCATCTAAGTAGATTTTTCAGATAAATTCATGATAAATGAAGTAGGAGAGAATAAAAGAAAATAAAAAAAAGAAAAATATAAAAGATGGGAAAAAGACTAACTGTAATCTAAGCCTGTGGCAAAGCCCCACGTCTTCCTTCCCAGGCCCGTCTCTGTCAGCTCCAAGCCAGTTTTTCCCCAGTTCTGTCACTCCCAAATTTCTGGAAAACGTACAAATCTTCATTAAAAATCTAAGTTACTGAAAATCAACTTACTTAAAAAAAGAAATGTTCTGTGCACTGTTAATTAGCTAATACATTTTTAGAACAGACTGCACAAAGGGAGATCAAAATATAGGGTACTTTCCGCTAGGCGCAGTGGCGCATGCCTGTAATCCCAGCACTTGCAGAGGCTGAGGCAGGAGGATCTAGAGTTCAAAGCCAGCCTCAGCAACTTAGCGAGGCCCGAAGCAACTCAGTGAGACCCTGTCTCTAAATAAAATACAAAATAGGGCTGGGGATGTGGCTCAGTGGCCGAGTGCCCCTGGGTTCAATCCCTGGTTCAAAAAAAAAAAAAATAATAATAATAATAATAATAATAATAATTCAACTGTTAACATCCAAATTCTGGGTAAACTACAACAACCTAAGTTCTTTCAACAAAGAAAAACTGGCAAGGGGGATAAAATTTATGGTTAAACTTTCTTAATCTATAGCAACCAACTGCGAAGACCAGGCTTTGTTTTGCTCCTGATTCAGACTAAACAAAATCATGTCATTCATAAAATAACTGTAAATGTGAACATAAATGAATAGTGTGTGGTAACAGTTTTCTGGTTGTGTTTCAAAAACAGATCCTTGTCTTTCAGAAATTCATACTAGGGCTGGGGATATAGCTCAACTGGTAGAGAGCTTGCCTCGTATGCACAAGGCCCTGGGTTCAATCTCACACACACACACACACACACACACACACACACACACAACAGAAATACATACTAAAACGTCTGCAAAAGAAATAGGAAATCTAAGCTGGGCACAGTGGCGCATGCCTGTAATCCCAGCACTTGGGAGGATGGGGCAGGAGGATTGCAAGTTCAAAGCCAGCCTCAGCAACTTAGCAAGACCCTAAGCAACTCAGTGAGACCCTGTCTGTAAAATAAAATACAAAATAGGGCT
Organism: Glaucomys volans; assembly: GCA_020662805.1. NCBI lineage: Eukaryota > Metazoa > Chordata > Mammalia > Rodentia > Sciuridae > Glaucomys > Glaucomys volans. The sequence goes on along the minus strand of JAJEJO010001839.1, from coordinate 294,660 downwards.
GGGATGATACGCATGCGCCACTGTCCCCCGAGTTCAACCCCCAGCACCAAAAAAAAAAAAAGAAAGAAAGAAAGAAACAGAAAATCTAGACTTTAAGCACAAGGCAAAATGGCTAAGAAAGAATGGCCATACCTTAGCAGGTGTGTGCCATACCACTCCATTTTGTAAAGGTTCAAATAATCCTCCACTTATAATGGAAAAGAAATTTTTCTTCTGATATTTCAGCAAATTTAATCAACTTATCAAAATTCACAAGTTTTAAAAATAGTTGGGTGCAATGGCACATGCCCATAATCCCATGTACTTTGTTAAGAGTTCAACTTAGACAACTTAGCAACACTGTCTCAAAAAAATAAAAAAGGCTGAAGATGTAGCTCAGTAGTAAAAATCCCCTGGATCCAATCTCCAGAACTGAAAATAAAAAATAAAGAGGGCTGAGGCTGCAGCTCAGAGGTAGAGAACGTGCCCAGAAGGCCTTGAGGCCATGGGTTCAATTCCCAATATCACCAAAACCAGAGAAAATCTGTCACCAGTTTGTAATTGACATTCATCCAGTTCAATAATCAAAGAGATAATAAGTCACTCAAAGCTTTTGAGTAAAGCTCTGCTACATTTTTTTTTATATTACCGCTTCCATGATTTGTGAAAACAAAAATGACAATTTTCTCTTGATTACCTAACTTTAAAACCCATCATATAATTATCAAGCACCTTCATAGTTTTTGTATTCCAAAGAGAAAGAGTTCTGAAGGCAAGGGCGATAACACCCATTGTCCACTGAGCTAACTCACCTGTAGAGATGTAATTGATCCCGTGTGTCCTTGGAGCACTGCCACAGGGGCACAAGTTCTCAAGCACCACACTCTGATGATTTTATCACAGCTCCCCGCAGCAATCATAGTGTTCTCATAGTTTACTGCCATATCTGAAATTTCCGCAGAATGACCCCTTAATGTGGATAACAGGCGGCCATTATGTGTCGACCAAATCTTCACCAAACAATCATCTGAACCCTTAAGAAAAAACAAACCAAACATAAAGGTCAGTACAGCAAATCCTCTGAATCACTGAATAGAGTACTTCCTACATACTAGGCAAATCAAGTATCTAACTCTTGTAGACACTCTGTAGAACACTCTGTAAATGGTTCCTACGATCAAAACACACAAGGAATTCTATTTTTCTTCAAAGGAAAAACAGTCTACATAAAGATACTGTGAAATTATCATATCCATGAGTCAGATCACCTCATAAATACTACTTTCCCCAAAATTCTCTACCAAGTGATACGCTCAACTACAAGTTCCTTCTCAACTGCATTGGTTAACAGTGGCTAAATGGTAGTCCAGCTCATCGACTTAAATAAGGTGATAAATGTTAGGACAGATCTAGATTTCTCAGCCTGAGAAACATGACTAAGAAACAATCCCCCTACAACCATCCCCCAAAAAGTGGGAAAAGCACTCTTATTTCAAATAACCAAGTTTCAAATTTATAGTACCAGTCAGCACCCATCACTCATCAGAGTATGCACTCCGAATCTCACATCTGCAAAATTAAAGTCAAGCTTCTCACCCATCCTAAGTTTCCCTTAGGAACATTAAACATTAAAAATGTTAAATTCCAAATATTTCTGTACAGATTTCCAATAACTACTTGAACACAGAAATGCTATTCTATAATCAATCCATTTTCCAGAACCAGTGATTAATCAATGTATGACTCTAACAGTTTGGAGATTTCTTGTTTTTGGACTTTGGGTTAATACACACTTGGATTAACTACAAAGTGACAATTCAGTAAGTCCAAAATGAACTAAAAATAAATATTAGGGGTGTGTGTTTTTTTTGGGGGGAGGGGTACCAGGAAATGAACAGAGGGGCACTTAACCACCGAGCCATATCCCCAGACTGTTTTTTTTGGAGACAGGGTCTCACCAAGTTGCTTAGGGCCTCACTAAATTGCTGAGGCTCACTTTGAACTTGTAATCTGCCTGCCTCAGTCTCCCAAACCACTGGGATTACAGGCAGTGGCACCCAGGGATGCATGTATATTTTTAAAGGTGGGGAAGTATTGGGGATTAAACCCAGGGGCACTCTATCATTTAACTTCATCCCTAGCCCGTTCCATTTTTCATTTTGATACAAGGTCTCGCTAAATTGCACAAACAGGTCTCAAACTTGCAATCTTCCTGCCTCAGTCTCCCAAGTAGCAAGAACTACACTGCACCAGCCTAGATGGGCATATTTTTAAACATCTTTCATCATGCTTAAGAACCACTGCTCTAAGTCATATCTCTCAAAACAACACATCTTCAGGACTTGCTGCAAAATCACTTTGAGGTACTTATTTAAAACAAATTAATGGGCCCTGCACCAGATCTACTTGATTGAAATCTCTGAAGGTGGGAAACAAAGAATCTACAAATTTTTTTAAGATTTCCTAAATGATGCTGAAACACACTAAAGTGTTCCAGGCAGTACCAAATTTAGTTTGAAATGTTAACTCACTGTAAAGATTCTATGTCCTGTCCTATCAAATGCTACACAGTAAACAGCAGATAGATGTCCAAGAATCCTTCTGTGCATTTTTATATGCTGATACATAGCTCCTGGAAATGCTGTGCTAAAAGTGGAACACCCTGTGAGCTGTTTTCCTCGATGAATCTCCACTAGGAAATAAAAACAATGAAAACGGTTAAGGGGAAAGCCAATATTTTTGTCAAAAATTAAGAAAAACTAAACAATTTCTAGAGGTCACAAAATCTGTTTGAGAAATCCTAAGGACACGAGTTTCTTTCCAATTCTATTCTACCATAATCATTATACAGACTACTATTTTGTTTTGTTTTATTTTGTTTGGTACCAGGGACTGAACCTGGGGCACTAAACCACTGAAACATATCCCCAGTCCTTTTTTATATTTTATTTAGAGACAGGGCCTCGCTAAGTTGCTAAGGCTGGTTTTGAACTCACATTCCTCCTGCCACAGCCTCCCAAGCCACTAGGATTACAGGTGTGCACCACCACACCCAGTTCAGACTTCTTAATATAATGATTGTTTTCATTAATTTTATTAATTATTTTAAGAAAATATTTGAAATTTGATATATGTTACTACTTAAAAACAAAACTGCTGGTATTTCCTTTCTAAGTTTGATACAAATTTTGTCAAGAAATTAAGAGCTTCAGGCATCACAAAGGCTAACCTCACTTACCAAGGTTTGGTGGGGAGCCATAATTCACCGGCATTTCAGGAGGTCTTCCTCTGTGAAGAGCAGCAAAGGCAGAGCCCTTCCAAACTGTGTGCCTGCAGTCTTTAAAATGAATTTTAGATACACATAAAATCTTGAAAGTTCACCCCAAGAAAGATTTTATAGAATACTTACGTATATTGTAATAAACTGTTTATTCAAAGTTTTACCAACTATAATATACTTTAACAGAAAAGCCCTGGAGGTTTATTAGACTATTTCTGAAGGGGGGGAAAAAAAAAATCTTAAGACATCTCAGATACAGCAGCAACAACAACTAACATTTGTGTAGCACTTTACAATTCACAAAGTGCTTTCCACATACATCATCTCGTTAAACCCTCACAACAACCCTGTGAGGTAGGTATTTTCGCCAATTTACAAATGAGGTAACTGAGGCTCAAAGGTTTCAGGACCTTTAAAGAGATCCACTGCAAACGATCAGTAACAAAGGGCAATAAAATCAGATTTTTTTTCTAAGTCCCTCCCACTTAATGCCAAATATGTGTTTTTTAATGCAGAATTATACTATACAATATTAAAGATTAAAGATCTTAATCACAACTGATCCAACTTTTCAAAAATCAAAGATTGAGAAAATTTTTAATTTCTTTGACATATAAAAAATCCTTGACTTGCTTAGTCTTAAAATTAATTTGGCCAATACTGCCATGACTTTAGTCTCTTAAGGAAGTACTGACAAATAGCTTTCCCTTTATTTTAGGATCACAGATAATCCTTTACAGAAGAGCACGTAGGCAGCATCTGTGAGTCTGAACACTAACTCAAAAAGTTCTATCCCTCCCTGACCTACAAGCAAATGAACTGAAGAAAAAACGTCTTCCCTCCTAGGAGACAGCAGCAGAACACAGGTGTGCTGTGCTGGGGTTTAGCTACCGCACAACTCAAAGACAAGGGAGGGACGGCATCATACTAACCTCCATGAGCCTCGGGTGCCCCAAACTAACAGGCATTTTGAGTTTTACATGAATGGATCCATCACCACTATCATGACCAAAGAGCAGTTACAAGGCATCCTCTCATGGCACCATACAAAACAATAGAGAAACAGGGCCCTACCCTACGCACTGGACCAAGTCTCTTCTAAGGTCTGCCAGTTCTAAAGCAGTGCTCATCACAAAACAACATTGAGCTTGACACAGAAGAGAAAACAGGCAAACAGGCTACCCCAGTAACTACTAAGTAACAGCCTACAACAGAGTAATTACAAGTGAATAGGGACACAGAAGAGGAGGAATACCAACAGCTTTCTGATTAAGCCACCATGTGGCATGGCTATGGAGCACTAGGAAACAGCTAGCTGGACAAACCAGTCTGGCAGGGAACCAAGAAGGAGGCTGTTCTTCCTCAGTCAAGCTTTACATCCTGATGGTGCCTCTGAAGAGGAAGCATCCCAGCGACTGCTCTTAGAGAGTCAAGGGAGGAGCCTCGGGACCAGAGGAACCAACCATCTTGCCCATTAGCAGTTTAGCCACATTATACATAGATCATATCACATACATATACTTATCTAAGTCATTTATACCAAGCTAACAGAAAAATAGCAATTTCAAACATTTTGCTAGCACATAACTTTGCCAAAAAATTAGTGGAAAAAAAAGAACCATGCAACTTTACATTTTTGGTGCTTGTTTTCAAACCGCTACCAACCTTAGAAAATCACTTCCCCTTGTAACAAAGGGCTCTCGGAATCTAAATAGCAAAGGAAATACTTCTAACATTTAAAGAGTTTATTAGACACATACAATTACATTCAATAAGTTATGAGTGAGCTACAAAAAGGAAAATTAAGAACTCACATTGATAAAACCTCAAACACATCTCAGAATAAATTCAAACTTTTTAGCTTAACATCTGTATCGTTATCAATTTTTTAAATGCAGAAGGACCCATTAAACACTTATGTAATAGGATTCAATGTTCTATGCTAAATGCAGAGAATTTTATAGTCCACAACATGATTTAAGTTACATATCACCTTTCTTCCACAATGCTTACATTACGTCACAATTATAGTAATTATTAAGCTAATAATACAAGCAGAACACTTCTTCAAATTAAGGTACCTTTTGCTGTACGTAGCAAAGACTGCCTTCCTGCACCAAGTAAAGAAGTGACTCTTGAAATACTGGGTGGAATTTCCTTATCCAACATAGGACCGATGCGCTGGCAGATTTGCAACAGATGATCAGGAGCCACATGCTTATTGGACAAGACCTGGTTGGAAAGTTAAGTTTTAATAACACACTTAATAATATCAAAAAAAATTACATACTTAGAGATAAATCTGACTACACATGTGAAACACACTGAAAACTACAAAACATGCTGGGAGAAATTAATGACAACTGAAACAGTGAACTGAACTACAGATTTAAAGCCATCCCAATCAAAATTCAAGTGGGATTTTTTTCGTAGAAATCGACAATATTATTCTTAAATATCTATGAAAATAACAAAAAAGTCAAAGTAGTTTTGAAAGGGAACAAAGTGGCAGGGCTAACAATATTGGCTTTCAAGGCCTGTAATAAAAGCACAGAAACCAAAACAGTATGGTATTACTGGTATATAAAGAGCACAATGGAACAAATTTCCACTGATTTTTTGACAAAGGTGTAAAGGTAATTCAATGGAGGAAAAATTAGTCTTTTCAACAAATGGTGAACAACTGGATAACCACTTGCCAAAAATTAAAAATAATGAGTTTGATCCACACCTCCCAGCATCAACAAAAGGTATCTCAGGATGGATCACATATAACCTAAGACCAAAACATTCATAAAATCAAACAGCAGAAAATCTTCATGACCTGGGTTAGGCAATGAATTCTAACACAACACCCAAAGCACAAATCATGACAGAACAAAAATGATAAACCAGACTTCATCAGAACATCTTCCTTTCTTCAAAAGCACTGTTAAGCAAATGAAGAGATTGCTAAAAGCTGAGGGAAAACACTTGCCAAGCACAAATCTCATGATGGACCTATATCCAGAATAAAGAACTCAGAGTTCAGAGTTCTCAACAATACTGAAACTCAACAATACTCAATATTCAAAATTCAACAGTAACAACCCATTTTAAATAGCATAAAAGATTTGAACAGACACGTCACCAAAGAAGGTAATATACATGGCAAATCAACATGTAAAGGTGATCAACATTATTAAGTAGTAAAATGAACATTAAAACTGCAAGGAGGGGCTGGGGTTATGGTTCAGTGGTAGAGCGCTTGCCTGGCATGTGTGAGGCCCTGGGTTCAATTCTCAGCACTCCATATAAATAAATTATTAAAAACAAAAACAGGCCGGGCACGGTGGCGCATGCCTGTAATCCCAGCAACTCGGGAGGCTGAGGCAGGAAGATCACGAGTTCAAAGCCAGCCTCAGCAACTTAGCGAGGCCCTGAGCAACTCAGTGAGACCCTGTCTCTAAATAAAATACAAAATAGGGCTGGGGATGTGGCTCAGTGGCCAAGTGCACCTGAGTTCAATCCCTGGTTCCAAAAAAAAAAAAAAAAAAAAAACAAGAACAAGAACAACAACAACAACAACAACAACAACAAAAAACTGCAAGGAAATACTACTACACACCTGTGAGAATGGATAAAATTAAAAGGACTGACCAGACCACGCATGGCAAGATTTTGGAGAAACTGCTGATGGGAATATAAAACACTACTAGGAATTTTGAAAGCACTTCAAGAGTTTCTTTAAAAATTACACAAAACCTGAGCACAGGACATACACCTGTAATCTCGGCCACTCAGGAGGTTGAGGCAGGAGCACATCGAATCTGAGGCCAGTGTACACAACTTAGAGAGACCCTGTCTCAAAATAAAAACAGCCGGGCGTGGTGGCGCACGCCTGTAATCCAAGCGACTTGGGAGGCTGAGTCAGGAGGATTGCAAGTTCAAAGCCAGCCTCAGCAACTTAGCGAGGCCCTAAGCAACTCAGTGAGACCCTGTCTCTAAATAAAATACAAAAAAGGGCTGGGGATGTGGCTCAGTGGTCGAGTGCCCCTGGGTTCAATCTCTGGTACCAAAAAGAAAAATAAACCACAAAACAGACTACTGTGTAGTTTTTAATTCATGTATGCACAATATTACCTGATACAAATGTAATTGGCATAAAATTTAAAGCTGCATTTATGATTAAGGGATCTCAATCACACCCACACATGCCGACCTATAGTGTCCTCGGCCTCCATCCACTAATACCAGCGGCACCACCCCCAGGCACTGCAATGCCAACACTCCTCGTTTCACTTTTCAAACGGAGAAACACTGATCCAAAGAAAATCTCAAACATGCAACTATAGATCTATACCATAGTTATAAACCTGTAATAAACTATTGGTCACTTTTTCTTGTTCATCATTAACCCAAATATAAAATAACCCTGGACCCAATGTAAAGGTTTTATTTATAAACCCTGGTGACAGCAAGAACTTGATAAAAATACCTTTGACTTCCCAATCTCACTCAATGTTCCCCACCTCTTGACAGACATGCCAATACAAAACTGAAAAGTATCAAAACCAGGGTAGTCCTCAGAAGTTTCTTAATAGTAATTAGCACTCTGTGCTTCAAATGTCAAGACATAACCTTCCGAACACTGATGCACACAATCAGCTCAGTACAAAAGAACAGAGGAGATGGGGCTGGGGATATAGCTCAGTTGGCAGACTGCCTGCCTCACCAGCACAAGGCCCTGGATTCAATCCCCAGCACCGCTTTAAAAAAAGAAAAAAAAAACAACAACAACAGAGGAGATGAGTGGAGCTAGGAAAGTAATTTCAACAACACCAAGAAAAATCACAGGCTTAAGAATTGTCAGTTGGGCTGGGGATATAGCTCAATTAGTAGAATGCCTGCCTCACAAGCACTAAGGCCCTGGGTTCTAATCCCCAGCACCACAAAAAAAGAAAAAAAAAAAAAAAAAAGAATCTGTCAGTCAAGCCAGGAGCAGTGGCACATGCCTGTAATCCCAGTGGCTCAGGAGGCTGAGGTAGGAGGATCTTGAGTCTAAAGCCAAGTTCAGCAAAAGCAAGGTGCTAAATAACTCAGTGAGGTCCTGTCTCTAAATAAAATACAAAATAGGGCTGAGGATGTGGCTCAGTGATAGAATACCCCGAGTTTAATCCCCGGTACCTCTCACCCCCCCCAAAAAAAAGAATCTGTCAAAGCCAGGTGCAGTGATACACACCTACAATACCAACAACTTGGGACGCTGAGATAGGAAGATCCCAAGTTCAAAGCCAGTCTCAGCAACTTGGCAAGGCCCTTAGCAACTTGGTGAGACCCTGTCTCAAAAATTAAAAATAGCCTTTTGGCTCTCTGGGCAGCACCATGGCAGTTGGCAAGAACAAACGCCTTACAAAAGGCAGCAAGAAGGGAGCCAAGAAGAAAGTGGTTGATCCATTTTCTAAGAAAGATCGGTATGATATGAAAGCACCGGCTAAGTTCAATATAAGAAATATTGGAAAAACATTAGTCACAAGAACCCAAGGAACCCAAATTGCATCTGATGGCCTCAAGGGTCATGTGTTTGAAGTGAGTCTTGCTGATCTGCAATGATGAAGTTGCATTTCGGAAGTTCAAGCTAATTACTGAGGACGTTTAGGGAAAAAACTGCCTGACCAACTTCCATGGCATGGATCTTACCCGCGACAAAATGTGTTTTGTCAAAAAATGGCAGACAACGATCGAAGCTCATGTTGATGTCAAGACTACCGATGGTTATTTGCTGCGTCTGTTCTGTGTTGGTTTTACTAAAAAGCGCAACAATCAGATTCGGAAGACCTCTTATGCTCAGCACCAACAGGTCTGCCAAATCCAGAAGATGATGATGGAAATCATGACCCAGGAGGTACAGACAAATGACTTGAAAGTAGTCGATAAACTGATTCCAGACAGCATAGAGAAGGCTTGCCAATTAATTTATCCTCTTCACGATGTCTTTGTTAGAAAAGTAAAAATGCTGAAGAAGCCCAAGTTTGAATTGGGAAAACTCATTGAGTTTCATGGTGAAGGTAGCAGGTCTAGAAAAGCTACCGGGGACGAGACAGGTGCTAAAGTTGAAAGGGCTGATGGATATGAACCACCAGTTCAAGAATCTGTTTAAAATTCAAATTTTTAATAGTGACAAATAAAAAGTCCTATTTGTGGAAAAAAAAAAAAATAGGGGCTGGGGCTGTAGCTCAGTAGTAGAGCGCTTGCCTAGCACGTGTGGACACTGGGTGCAATCCTTAGCAACACATAATTATTAAAAAAAAATTTTTTAATAAAAAGGGCTGGGGATGTGGCTCAGTAGTTGAGTACCCTGGTACAAAAAAATAAACAAGCCCCTCCTTTACAAACCTAGTCCTTTGAAATTCTCATGTCTGATCACTGTTTCTATGATCTAGTTTCTTCTTCTGCCTCTTTCCCACTTCAGAATTTAACTGGAATTTTCAGGAGATCTATGAATTAAAACCACCCCAACTGCTAAAGAACAGTTATGTATTAAGATAGCTGATTTTCATTCTTCTAAACAGAAGTACCTAAGTACCAAAAGTACTTACTCCAAATGTTGGAGTCAATAGCAATCACAAATCTAAAATAAGCTGGAGATTTATAAATACTGACTTTAGAACCACCTGAAACACTTTTTAAAAAACAATAATTATCCCAAAGGACTTAAAATCAGATTACTACAGTGATGCAGCCACATCAATGTTCATAGCTGCTCAATTCACAATAGCTAGATTATGGAATCAACCTAGATGCCCTTCAGTAGATGAATGGATAAAGAAACTGTGATGTATATACACAATGGAATATTACTCAGCCATAAAGAAGAATAAAATTATGGCATTTGTAGGTAAATGGATGATGTTGGAGACTGTTATGCTAAGTGAGATCAGCCAATCCCAAAAATCCAAAGGCCGAATGGTCTCTCTGATAAATGAATGATGATGCATAATGCGGGGGGGAAGGGTGGCAAGAATTGAGGAAAGAAAGATAGCATAGAGGGAAGGGAGGGGTGGGGGCGGGGTGGGGGGTAAAAATAACAACAGAATGTGTGACAGATACCATTGCCCTGTGTACATGCATGAACGCACAGATGGTGTGACTCTACTTTGTGTACAGCCAGTGAAACAACACCTGTACTCCATTTGTGTTCAATGAATCAATAAGTAAATTTAAAAAAATAAATAAAAAAATAAAAAAAAACAATAATTATGAGCTGGGCGTGGTGGCGCACACCTGTAATCCAAGCAACTTGGGAGGCTGAGGCAGGAGGATCACGAGTTCAAAGCCAGCCTCAGCAACTTAGCAAGGCCCTAAACAACTCAGTGAGACCATCTCTAAATAAAATACAAAATAGGGCTGGGGATGTGGCTCAGTGGCCGAGTGTCCCTGAGTTCAATCCCTGGTTCCAAAAAAAAAAAAAGAAAGAAAGAAAAGAAAACAATAAGTATGCCCAGGATCTCCAGAAGCTAGAAATGAAGAACGAATTTAAGCTGGTCGTGTCACATGCCTATAATCCCAGCGGCGTGGAAGGCTAAGGCAGGAGAATTGAGTTCAAAGCCAGCCTCAGCAACTTAGCAAGTTCTTAAACCAAGTCAGTGAGTCCCTGTCTCTAAATAAAATACAGAAAAGTGTTGGAGATGGGGCTCAGTGGCTAAGTGCCCCTGGATTCAATTCCCAGTACCAAAAAAATATAATAATAATTTAAAAGAGCAACTGGTGCATGGTCTTCCTCTACTTAATCTAAAGTTACCACCAGCACTCTGGAAGACAGGGCCAAAATGCTAGAGCTCACTTTGCCCTTCCAATACAGCCATATCCATTAAAGGTTTGGGTTTTCCTTGCATTTCAACAAGGGGAAAAAAATGATGCCCAGTCCCACCATAAACATTCTGATTTAACTGGTTCGGGGCCCACTCTGGACACCTAAAACATAGAAGGTTCCCAAATGCTCTCATCAAAAAATCAAAACCGGGGCTGGGGTTATGGCTTAGTGGTAGAGCACCTGCCTGGCTTGTGAGAGGCACTGGGTTCAATTCTCAGCACCACATACAAATAAATGAATAAAACAAAGGTCTGTCAATGACTAAATATATACATATAAATAAATTAATTTTAAAAAATCAAACCATTGACAAAATGGAATAACTTCATAAAGAAACAATGACAAATCCAGAATATGACAGATGTCTGTCTCTTCAGTAAATCAGTAGCAGAGGAACACAATGGCTCAAGATTTTATATAATTAATGCAATGCACGGACCTGACTTTTATCCCCCCCAGTACTGGGAATTGAACACAGGGGCACTTAACCATTGAGCCACATTTCCAGCCCTTTATATTTGTTGAGATAGGGTCTCATTAAGTTGCTCAGGGCCTTGCTGAACTGCTGAAAGTGGCCTTGAATTTGCGATCCTCCTGCCTCAGGCTCCAGAGCCACTGGGATTACGTGTGCCATAGCCCATTATTCCATTTTTTGCTTGAAAATTTAACTGACAGTTTATATTAAAAATTACGTATCTCAAACAGAAATCAAAGTAAATAGCAAGTTGGCAACAAATTCAAATCTGTTAATGGCATACAGAAGATCTCATTATGTTCTCATTAAATTCTCATTTATGTACATTCGAATACTTCATTTTTTAAAAAATATTAAAGAGCCAGGTGCAGTGGTGGCATGCCTATAATCCCAGCGGCTCGAGAGGCTGAAGCAGGAGGATCAAGAGTTCAAAGTCAGCCTCAGCAACTTAGCAATGTTCTAAGCAATTCATCTAGACCCTGTGTCTACAGAAAATACAAAAAAGAGCTAGGGATGTGGCTCAGTGGTTAAGTGACCCTGGGTTCAATCCCCAGTACCAAAAAAATTAATGAATGATAAAAGAATGGAGACACTGGATATCTAGAACCTACACATACATCCATGATTTTAAAAAAAGTAATTACATAGGTGGTATGCTGCCCACCACTGAGAGCTGGGGTGAGGGTGGAGATAAAGGAAGAAGAGGATACCCACCTATCAGTAAATTACCCAGATGAGATGAAATGTCATAACCAGATATGGGTTATGCATTAGACAATTTAAATAATTTTAAACAATTAATATCTCAAGGAGGATTTTAAGCAATTTTTTTTTACAAAAAAACTTGTTTAAACTTAAACCTGCTTTTTAAAGTAATTTTTCCAATAATTACAGCACTTTAATTGTTTCGAAAATTAAGTAATTTTCTTTCCAAAAGCATGACCCTAGAGTTAGTTCAACAATGCTTTTCTGCTTCACTGATAGTCATTTTATATATCGAGAGTAAAAAATAAGCCCTTTTAATGCTCCCCTGACTTAAAAAAATAATAATAATAATCTTCAGCTGGGAGTGTAGTTCAGTGATAGAGCACCTGATTAGCATGTGCTAGACCCCAGTAGCAGCATCAAAAAACAGAAGAAAGAAAATTGGACATGCCAAATTCAACAAACTTGGCCCTCAAACAGAATTTTTAGAATTCATTCTTTTGAAAATGTTCACTTTCCAAGAGAAAAACCTAAGAAATACTTAAACTCCTCACTGTCACCAGGATTCAAATGATACTACTGGGAGGTGTGGGTGAGGGCTTGCAGGCATGACTGCAGTGGAGTCTTCCTTAGAGTTCTGGAAGCCCTGGATTAAATCCCAACCACAAAAATATACACTGTTAATATATGCATATAACATCCATTTTTTTCCCAAATATTTTTAGTTGTAGATGGACGCAATACCTTTATTTACTCATATGTGCTGCTGAGGATCAAACCGAGTGCCTCACAGGTGCTAGGCAAGGGCTCTACCACTGAGCTAAAACCCCAGTCCCACATCCATTTAATACTTACTATTCATATACGCGTAAAACAAATCCCCTGGCTAATACCTTTTTACTTTTAATACCAGAATGTTAAGATTCCACCACCACCTGCTTAGAACTGTGACAGTTATTTCAGAAACTTCTTCCTAATTATTTTCCTATTCAGGACACTGAACATGGCCTGGCAACCCAAAAATATCTTTTCTCCCAATATACAAATTTTCAAAAATATTCTCCAACAATATGTTTATTTCACTAAGGACAAATGAATCCTTGCAATGACTATAACTGTAGAAAAAACCGACTTATATTTTAAGAGTTACAAAAAGATTTATAAGGTATAAATGTATCCACGTTAACACTGCTCAAAAAATTTACCAATTCAAAGCCCATGTTTTTATACACAGCAAGATCAAGTGTAAAACTCAGTCATGTAAATCAACTTCCTCAGGCATTCAACAAACACTGTACTGTTCAGAAGAGCAGAAGAAATGGGGGGACACATTCACGCAGCAACGACAGTTTCCTCACGCTGCAGAGGAAAAGAGAAAACCTCCACGGGAACCTTTCCCCACCTTCAGAGAAAGAGACTATTCCTAGGGAACAAGTGGTCGCAACACCTGGGCGGGGCAGGGAGCGGCGGCCAATCAGAGCTCGCCTTACACTCCGGGCCGAGGGAGCAGGCGATGAGAGCGCCCCGCTGAGTGGCTGGCGGGCGCACACCGCCCCCGAAGGCAGCCGCACCTGGAGGCCCGGCTCCGCCCGGTCCAGCCCAGCCCGGCCCGGCCGCAAGCCCCCGGGGCCCCGGCGCCCCACCGCCGCCCCCCGAGCCCGCTTCCTGCCAAAACAAACCCCGCCGCCTCCAAAGCAAAACAAACCCTGGCCGGGGGAGGCCCTCCGTCCCGGCCGCCCGCCCCGCGCGCCCGCCGCGGGGAGCCGGGGCGACGCGGAGGACAGGTCCGGTGCTCACCAATTCCTCGTAGCTCCTGTTGTGCTCGTTGCCCTCCCAGTCCAACCTCTTCGGCAACAGCTGGAAAGACACGAAATGCGCCCGCGTGACCACCGCTCCGGCGCGGGGCCGCGGGGGCGCGGGCGGGGGCCCTCCCGGGGCCGGGGCGGGCGGGACGCGCGGGGACGGCGGCACCGACCTGGTACTGCTCCAGCTCCTGCACCAGCACCTGCGGCAGAGACGCGCGGTCAGCGGCGGCCCAGCGCACCGCCCCGCCCCCGCCCCCCGCGGCCGCCCGCGCTCACCTGGGCGGCTCTGCGGCACGGGCCGGCCGATAGGTACCGGGCGATGAGGAAGTACAGCTCTGCGGGGGGAAGACGGGAGGCGGTCAGGACGGCGCGGGGCGCGGGGCCCGGGGGGCGCGGCGCCGCGTCTTACCCGACTCGATGAGCGGCACCGGGCGTCGGGCGGGCGCGGGCTCCGCCATGGCCGGGCGCGGGGCGGGGGACTAGCGGGCGAGCGAAACGTGTAGGCCGCGCCGAGGCCTGACCGGGCCGGCGTCCCCTCTCCTCAGGCGCGCGCCGCCGCCGCCATGCCGTGCGCGCCGCCAGCGCCCGACGCCTCCGCGGGGGAGGAAGTAGCCCCGCCGCGGGGACGCAAAGTAGTCCCTCCGGGGGCCGCGCGACGGGAGCCTCGGGGCCGCGCCGTCAGAGCGCGCCCGCCTCGCGCGTCTTCCTGCGGCTCGGGGGCGCGGGGAGTGGGCGGAGGCGGCGGGCTGGAGCCAGGGCCGGCTGGGGCGGGGCGCGCGCGTGGCCCGGGATCCCTGCGCGGTGAGGCGGCGCCGGCCTTTGTGCGGCGGCGGTGGCGGCGGCGGCGGCCAGGCTGCGGAAGGGCGGGAGCCGGGGGCGGAGGTCGGGCCGCGGGAGGGCGGGCGTGGGCGGGGCCCGCGGCAGACGCGGCCGCCCACCCCGCGGGTCGCCGCCCGGGAGGGGCAGGTCACGGGCGGTCAGCTGAGGCCAGCGCGTCTTCCCCCGCCGAAGAGCGGTCGCTCGAAGGACGCGAGGCTCTGCCCGACCGTCCCCTGCGGGCCGGGGCCCCGGACACTGTCCCTCTTGGCCGGAGTGCGTGGCCAGCAGCTCCCCAGACTGCGTCACCACCTGCGGCGCTGCAGGAGGAAGAATCAATGAGACCCAGCCGCAGCCTCGCCGCCCGCAGAGAGCTAATGAAATGCGGCGTGCGGCGGAGGGCGTCCCGGCGGCGATGACTTAGCCGGATTCGTCTCAGGACGGAGGGGAGGGGAAAGGGCAGTGCAAGCAGCAGCAGCCGGTTCCGAGGAGGAGGAGCAGGAAACGGGGACGCAGGGTCATCTGAATCCTCTTGGAAAGCACTGACAGGACTTGAGGTCGGAGAGGTGGACAAGGGCCCGTGCTGGGCTTCCGACCTACGTGGATTCGTGCCTTCACGTTCAGGGTGCCCTGTTAGCCCCAAGTACAGTGGAGTGTGCGTTACCATGCGCGTTCCTGCTCACGGTTAAGTGCGTGGTGCGGACCAGAATCCGGACTCAGCTGGACCTTTCACTGGTTCCACCAGTTTTTAGACGTGAGGGCGTTCAGCAGGACGCTGAACCAGTGGGTCTCAATTTTCTCACTGTGAACAGTAGCTAGTATTTTTGCCTGCATCGTAGGCCTATGAGCATGTACGGAGTTGATAGTGTTTTTAGCATATAGTTAGCCCCATATTGGAGCTACCTGCCCCATGCTGGCTGCTACCCTGGCAGGTAGCCCAGGCATGCGCTATTCCCAGCCTTTTTTTTTTTTTTTTTTTTTTATTGTGAGACTGATTTTCACTAAATTGCCCGGGCAAGCCTGGAACTTATGATCCTCCTGCCTCAGCCTCCTGAGTAGCTGGTGTTACAGGCAAGTGCAACTATGCCCAGCTGACTTGCATTATTAACGCCAAATAACTAGAGTTCTTTCCTAACAATCCAAACATGTTTGCAGTGGTGCCCACTTAATCCAGCAAACACTATCAAGTGATGAGTTAAAAGGATGAAGGAAAGGGCTGGGGTTGTAGCTCAGTGTTAGAGCACTTTCCTGACATGTGTGAGGCCCTGGGTTCAATCCTCAGCACCACCTAAAAATAAATGAAATATTTTTAAAAAAGGATGAAGGAATACACAGCTTTGCCATCAAAAGACTTTTTAGCATTTTAGGGAAAACATGAACAAATAGTGACAAGGTTTGGGGCAGAAGCAGACGAACATAAGGTTACCTGAGGGAGAGGAAATAATAGGGAAGTTTGAGTTATTCATACTACAATGTGTGGAAAAGGATTAAAGTATGTGAACAACAAAGACACGACATGAATAGCATTTCAGGGAGTCCGGGTGGCCCACGACTTTAACCTCAGTGGCTGCTCATTACAGGCTCCTCCTGAGGCTGAGGCAGGAGGATCCCAACTTCAAAGCCAGCCTCAGCAACTTAGGGAGACCTTGTCTCAAAATATAAAAAAGGGCTGAGGCTGTGACTTGGTGGTTAAGCCACTCTGGGTTCAGTCCCCAGTACAAAAAACAACAGTTCAAGTTTAAAGAACTCTGGTTTAGTATATGACTCCTCAGGGTGCCTTTGGACTTCTAAGTCAGCAGTTGAAATTTCAAACAACTGAAGGGTTGTAAGTCAGGAAGGATGGATTTGAGAGGGTTGAAACCAAGAGGCAAGAAAATCACTTAGACTCCTGAAATGGAAAAGAAGTGAAGAAGCATCAGAGCAGTGGTTATAAGGATACAGAGGAGATAGCAATGTTGAGTTGGCTGAAAAGGAAGAGTGGGGGGAGGGGTGCAACTCAGTGGTAGAGTGCTTGCCTAGGATGCATGAGGCCCTGGGTCCAGTCCCCCATACCAGGAAAGTGCAGTGCAGCATTCAAGCTGCAGCTAAATTGTTAAGAAGTCTAGCTTAATTGGGAAGACTTGATTTTTTGAAATTACAGCTCATGTATTCCTGTGGGACAGTATGATCTGATGCTGCACAATTACTAAAGTTTGCACATGACTAAGACAAGGGGAGAATTTAAAACTTTCAAAGATTGACTAGGAGTTGTGTATTTCATTTTGTAACAATACCATGAAGTTTAAAAGCCCTCGAAAGATAATTACAGTTATTTATATCCCAAATGCCAGTCATTGTCTGGAGTTATACTTCTGGTGTGGGCAATACTGTGTTAACATAAGATCAGAAACGAGCCGGGCGTGGTGGCGCACGCCTGTAATCCCAGTACGTGGGAGGGTGAGGCAGGAGAATCGCGAGTTGAAAGCCAGCCTCAGCAACTTAGCGAGGCCCTAAGCAACTCAGTGAGACCCTGTCTCTAAATAAAATACAAAATAGGGCTGGGGATGTGACTCAGTGGTGGAGTGTCCCTGAGTTCAATCCCCAGTACCAAAAAAAAAAAAAAACAAACGATAGCATGAACGTTCATTGCAACAGCTGGGGTAGTCCTTTGACAGCTTTGTCTGACACCTATCACAAATGCTCATCCAAGATTTAAAGCAGACTCTAAGAGGCATACCTCCCCATTCAACTCCCAAGTTGCAGGGACCCAGATAGGACTCACACAGGCCTACCAGAAGGAGGAAAGGGGAACACACTGTCCACCAGCAACTAGGTAATGGCTGCCTGCCAGAAGTGCCCTCCAAACAAGGCTGGACTCAGGTATGTATCTGTTACAGTTGAGTAGCAGTTGTCCCAAATATGCATCCTAAGGTTTGCTTTTGGATAAGTGGAAATAAATTTTGAAATTACATACAGAACTAAGTTATCAGAAAATTGAGTGGTAAACAAGGGTTGGAAAATTAACAACTGGTGATGTTAAGTTATAATATGGTCACCCCTCCACTATAGGGATACGTCCTCAAGGAAAAAACTGATTAAACCTTTGGCCAGCAATCCCTCTCCTAAATAAACATGCTGGCCCTGGAAACAGCTCTTAGGCCTCTTAATTTGCTCACTTCTCAGTGAGAAAGCAGAAGTCCAGAGAGATTGAGAAAGGCCTGGGCACATAGCTAGTAAATAGCCCCTGGGCTGCAGCAGGTTGGAGCCCTGCCTTAGAACACCAGCACTGCAAAATTTTTCCTCTCCTTGCTGTTTCACAAAGGAGGGAAACCAGGCCTGGAAAGTAGGAGATTGACACCAGGTTGTGCAGCCAGTACCTGAAAGAGCTGGAACTTGAAAATCCATGTGATAAGTACGTGCATGATCTCATGTATCACAGAGAACTCTTAGATCTGATTTTAAGGATGAAGAAACAGGTTTGGAAAGGTTAAGAATTTGCCTAAGGATGAAAACTTTAAAAAAAAATAGATCTTTCCTGTTACCACATAGACCTCAAAGATGAAGTGTGAAGAGCTTATCTGGAAAGGGGTGCACAAGCCAGTCTGGCTCCAGTGGTTCGCACAAGAGACTGGTCAAAACTGAGAATTTGGGCAAAAATGCAGATTAGGACAATTTTGAAAGATGGAAAAATGGGGTAAGGTCAGGCGAGGTGGCACAAGCCTGCAATCCCATCTATACAGGAGGCTGAGGATCACACGCTCAAGGCCAGCCTGGGCAATTTAGCAAGAGAGACACTGTCTCAAAATTTTAAAAGGCTTGGGTGGGGCTCAGTGGTGGAGGGCTTGCCCAGCATGTGTCAGGGTCTGGTATCCAACACCAGCACTACGGAAAGGCATAGAGGAGGAAATCTGAGCAGTGGAGACCTCACAAAGAAAGATATGTAATTCCAAGTCTGATGATGTGCTGATGCAGGTTTGTGTTAGTTGAATTCAGGTTCAATCAGGAGGCACTGGTGATTCCTGCATCCCATCAGCATAGCTTTGAGGGACATGAACTAGGTGTGGCGCTGAGCCTACCTGTGGAACAATGGTGCCACAAGAAGGAACCAATTCATGGGGAGAAGTCAAGTGCACACAAACACCCGGACCATTTCATTCCTTCAACAGAACTGAAGGCAGGCTCCTGGGTTCCCCTGGGATAATTCCCTGATGGATTTTCAGAGAATTGTGCAGGGTCCCTGAGGGCATCTGATCTCTGGCCCGGCCCCTCAGTCACTTAGAGATCTTGCCTCTAATTCTTGAGGCCCCTTTTCCACCCACCACGAGTGTCATCTTTCCCTCGGGACCTCTTCTTCCCTTTAAGTCTAAGCCCGCCAGCTGTCCCCTTAACATGACTTGTCCCTGCCTCCTCAGCAAATTGTTTCCACATTTATCTGCTCCCTCTCCAAATTCTGCCTCTCCCGTCACTGGCCTCTGTCCCTGTTTGTTCCTGGCTTGCAGGCATGGCCATGTCTGTCTCCAAGTCTTAGCAGTTCTCACTGAAATTCTCGCAGTGTCAGAACAAGTGCAGTGTGATTGGACACCATCCAGGGGCTGGGTGCAGGACACCTGCGTTGGGAGGCGGAGTTGAGCGACCTCTGTGGCCCAGCTATGTTTGTTTAATAATCTTTAAAGTGAGGATGATGACTGACAGATAACAGCATATGCAAGGCCCTGGGTTCTGGGTTCCATCCCCAGCACTGCCAAAAAAAGAAAAGTATGTGTGTGTGTCTGGAGTCTTAACTTCTCACCAGGCAGAGTACAGCCTCCTAAAGGCCACACTCTGCTGCTGTCTATCCAGCTACCATCTCCTCTCAAAAGCAGCTGCAGGGAGCCTGTTGAAACCTAGGCCAGCTCAGTCCTTCCTCTCATAATCTGCCAATGGCTCCCAGTGAGCCCAGGTCCCACAAGGGGCCACATGGTCTGGCCTCTCACTTTCCTGACCCCTCTCTCACCATAGACTTCTCTCCAGCCACACAGGCTGTGAGGTTCCCCAGGCATGTCTGGCATGCAGCTGCCTCAGGGCCTTTGCATTTGCTGCTCCCTGCACAGGAATGCTCTTCCCCCAGGAATCCTCCTGCGTCCGTCCCTCCCTGGCTTCAAGTCTTGGCACAAAATTCACTTTTCCAGTGTGATCTTCCCTGCCTTACCCTAAATAAAACAACCTCACTTTCACTGTGCACCCCCACTTCAGTTTTCTCCTTCCTGCTCTTTTCCTCCATAGCACCTTTGACCTTCTCACCTACTGTGACCCACTGTGCTCGCCTCTCCCTTGTTGCCTGTCTCCTCTCACTCTGTGAAGGTGGATGGGTGTCTGTGCCTGTTTGGCTCACCAGTCCATCTCCAGAGCTACTGCAAAGCCTGACATAGTGGATATTTAATGGAAAATCACCCCTCTGGACAGTCAAATGTGGGCGAATCAGCTCTCAGCATCCCCAACTGCTGGCTAGTGTGATGGCTAAGTCCGAAGATAGCCCACAAAAACCTATGAGCTCCCAACATTCCTGGGGACCTTGCCCCACCCAGGTTTCCAATTCTACCATGGAAACAGGGAGCATTTTCAGGAGTAGTTTACAATCCCCAGGAAATAGGATTCTCAAGTACCATCAGGAGGGAGAGATGACCCCTCCCCAACCTCTTACCCTCCCTGCAGGAGGGAGAGACCGCCCCACCCTAATCCCTTCCCCTCCCTAATACAAGAAGGAGGGGCTGCTCACCCTAATTTCTCCCCCTCCCTATAAATGCTGGCAAAGAAGGAACTGGCGGGTAATTCCCGACACACCTTGTTTAGGTGTATGGTGGTCCTCGCTGGCCAGCTATCATAAAGGCTCCTTTTGGCTTTACGTGAACGGCTTGGGTGATCTCATTTTTGGTGGGTGTAACGCCCCCAGAGGGAGAGGATCCCAGTGCTAGAGGGACAGGCAACCTGTCCACACGTTTCCCAGGGACTTGGCCTGGCCTCTGCCAGCTCCTGGTACACAGCCTTCCTGTGTCCTCCTGGCAGCCCTGCTTCCCCTCCACTGCCAGCTGCTGCTCTCCCAGGCTGCCATCTCCCGAGCCCCTGGCTTCATCCCAGCCTCTCTCAAGCAGACCTTCTGCCCTCTGGTTTCCCCAGGGGCCACTGATCCTAAAGCTTGGGAGACAGGAATCTGGCCTTGCCCACCCACAAGATGAGCCTTTGGAGTTGCAGTAAAGAAAGGGAGAATCTCAGCAGGCCCAAAGCAACTCTGAAGAGGGAAGGACAGAAGGTGGAGGGAAGAGCAAAGTGCAGAAACAAGGGAAGGAGGGGAAATCCTAGGGGTAGATTATTGCTGGACACAAGCCAAGTGCCTCGGGCAAGGCTTGGCCTGTGCTGTGGTGACCACTGAATACTGCAGAATCTTTGATGATGGTGATTCAAGCCGCCTTTATTTTGGGCACCAGGGATTGAACCCAGGGATGCTTAACCACTGAGCCACATCCCCAGCCCTTCTTATTTTTCATTTAGAGACAGGGACTTGCTGAGTTGCTTAGGGCCTCACTGAATTGCTGAGGCTGGCTTTGAACTTGTGATTCTCCTGCCTCAGCTTCCTGAGATGCTGGGATGACGGGTGTGTGCAACTTCGCAGGGCTTGTTTGAGCCTTTGATGATGTGGAACAACTCTCCACTTGGCAACTGGAGAAAGCTTCCTGGTCCCTCTTTTTTATTTATGGCTAGTTCTGGCCTAGGGCAGGGTAAAAAAGCTCACAGTCTAACCCAAACACCTCAGTATTCAAGAACCAAAGCCTCACATGGTTTAAGATAAGGACTTCGGTAATGGAATGAGATTGAGGTGATTTTCAACTGGAGAATCCAGAATTGCAAATATTGTCCTTAACTCCCCACTTCCCAGCAAAGGTCTCCAATGGCAGTACACGCACAGAAGACACTGGCTGCAGAGAGTTCTTCACCAACCCTGAGCCTATTTCCTGGTGATCTAGACTCCATGTGTGAACAATTTCTTGTTCAGGCCATGCAGTCTCTGAAGACTGACTGAAACCACCCAAAAATGGCAAGCTGAGCAAGGCCTGGGCATCCCAACAGCTGTTCTGTGCACCGAGGCTTGGGACTCTCAAGGCTGGGACTTGTAGAGCCTGGCTCTTGTGCCCCGAATGTCTCCTCAGATGCATGGAAGCAAAACACTTGGTGAACCTCTCTCCCCACAGAACCCCACCTGTGCTCCGGAAACACTAGACTTTGCATATCGTTAGACATGGGGTGGTTGGTTGGTTTTCAAGACTGCGGAATCCAGCGCATTGACCGTCCTATATATTCATGTTAAAGGAGATAAGAGAACAAAATTCATGCAATCATAGGTAGGTGAGAATTATCACAAAATGGGTTTGTTCATTAAAATTTTTTGAGTAGATTAATTTTCCCTTAACAACTAAATGATAGAATTTCCCACAAGCCTACATGACAAGCTTTGCCAAAATCTAACCTCATGAAGGTTACACATTCCACAGAATTTAATTATAAAGCCTTTGCAAAAAAAAAAAAAAATTACAATAGAACATTTTGTTCTTTGCAGTAAATAAATCAGAAACTCTGTCTCATGCTCAAAAAGAAACGGAGTATACTTGCCCAAATTTCATCCTGGTCCCACATGGCCCATGTTTTCTCATTGGTATTTTCAGAGTTACTAAGATACAAGTTTTTCAGCATTCTTTTTTATCTCTCTAGCAAAGAGTAATGACCAGCCCACTACTTTGAGTTATCTACAATCTTACAACATTTCAAGGATTCTAGTTGCACGGTTATCTCAACAAAAGAGGGATGGATAGAGAGGTGATTGGGAAGTTTATTCAACTGCCTGGAACACAAGTGTAAACCGACAGCTACTAAAGCAGGAAACACACAGTCCACCCACTTGTTCCCAATCAAACCATTTTCCAGAGCTTCCTGGATTCCTCACCAGACCCCTAGGCTGTGGAACACACCACTCACTCAGGGGTGGTGATAACCAGGGGATGCGGGCAAGGATGAGCTGAGCAGGGCAGTGGTACCCGGGGTTGGGGTGGGATGGCGGAATCCTGGTTATGTTGTTTCTTAACCTGAGATGCATTCACTTGGCAGTAGACCTCCTGTGAAAGGACGCCTGTTTGTCAATTTACACAAAGGGTGTACATTCTTCTCCCACTGGGCTTTTTCTTTGGAAACACTTTGTCCCTTGAACGTCCTACCTCACGAAGCTTCTGCTTCTCCCTCCCTCTCTCTTTGTCTCTCTGTTCTCTCCCCCGCCCCTTCCTCCCCACCTCTCTTAGGTGCTGGGAATTGAACTTGAGGCCTTTACACTCTAAACATTTCATCTACCACTGAGTTACAGCCCAGGCCCCTCTGCTGATGAGTAAACATCATACAGGTGTTTTGTTTTGTTTTAGAATTCTGAAATAATTTTAATTTTAAAGAAAAGTTAATTCAAGAATAGCAAAAAGAAGCCAGGCATAGAACACATGCCTGTAATCCCAGTGGCTCAGGAGGCTGAGGCAGGAGAATCATGAGTTCAGAGATAGCCTCAGCAATTAAGTGAGGCTCTAAGCAACTCAGGGAAACCCTGTCTCTAAATAAAATATGAAAAAAGAACTGGAGATAAGGCTCAGTGGTTAAGCACCCCTGGGTTCAACCCCTGGTACCAAAAAAAAAAAAGCAAAAGGAGGCCAGGCATGATGGCGTTGTCTATAAGCCCACCCCACTGCCTTGGGAGAGTAAGGCAGGAGGATTGTAATTTTGAGGCCAGCCTTGGCAACTTACCAAGCTAACCCTAACCCTCAACCTGTCTCAAAATAAAAAGGCCAGGCTTGGTAGCACAGGCCTGTAATCCTAGCAACTCGACTCGGGAGGCTGAGGCAGGAGGATCGTGAGTTCAAAGCCAGCCTCAGCAATTTAGCAAGGTTCTATGCAACTCAGTGAGACTCTGCCTCTAAATAAAATACAAAACAGGGGCCGAGTGCCCCTGAGTGCAATCCCCAGTTCAAAAAAAATAATAATAAAATAAAATAAAAAGGACTAGGGATGTAGCTCAGTGATACAGTGCCCTGGGGTCATTCCCCAGTAGGGGGTTGGTAGGGACTAGCAGAAAGTACCCCATATCCCCAACTTCTAAAATTCTACACATTTGCTTTAGCAGTTGTTTAGAGTGTCATTTATTCTGTGCTTCCACTCTAAAGAAGAGCTTTACTTCTCCCCAATTTCCTCTCCATTTGCTTGGGTTCCTGCTTTTCACCGAGTCAGGGTCCCCTTGGAACACTGCTGAGCAGTCCCTGCAACAGCTGAGCAAGTGGTCCTCTGAGGCCAGCAAGCGCACTCGGCAACCTGCATCTGCTGCCTGTGTTCCCCAGGAGGTGTGCACAGGTGACGTTCCAGCTGACTGCCTTCAGTAACCCTGCATTTGGTCATTTTTTGTTACTAATGACAGAATACCGCAGACTGAGTTAAAAAAATTTTTTGTTTTTTTTGTTGGCAGTTCCGGGGATGGAACCCAGGAGCACTTTACCACTGAGCCACACCCCCAGCCCTTTTTTAGACAGGGTTCCGTTAAGTGCTTAGGGCTTTGCTAAATTTCTGAAGTTGGCCTCAACCTCCTGAGTCACTGGGATTACAGGCCTGCGCCACTGTTCCTGGCTCAAGTGACATATATATTTTTTGAATTATAATTCCCATTTTACTTTTTTCCAGAAGATAGCTTTTCTTCACTCATGAAGGACCTGCTCCTTATGTGGGCTTTGGTGGAGGTTGCGGGGAAGCACCAGCTGGTCTAAAATGGGCTGGGGGGGTCGGGTCCCTCTGGACGTCACCAGACGGTTCTTGACCACCTTGCTGGGAGTGGCACCCCTCACGGTATCGCGCTGCACATGGGGCCGCGGAGGCCGGAAGCCTTGGCAACACATGCTCCAGAAAGGCTGCGGCCTCTAGATGTTTCCAATGACGACCTTCTTAATGGCCTTGTCCTTAGGCAGCACCTGGCCCAGTTCATGCAACCAGTAGGCTGCACATGGCGGCAGCGCTTTTCGGCACGACCATTATTCCTTCTTTCTTTGATCATCTTGGAAGCGAGGACCCGAGAACCAGGTAAAATATTTTTAAAAGAGGTTTTCTGGCGGTGTTGGCGATTAGAACCCGCGGCCTTAGTGTTTGCAGACACTCTACCAACTGAGCCATTTCCCCAGTCCCTCAAAGAGGCTTTTGACTTAAGGATCTGGAGGTCCCAAGTTGAGGGCCCCACCTGGCGAGGGCCTTCTTGGTGACAGACTCCGCAGAGTCCCAGGGCCGGCAGGGCTCACCAGCAGGACTAACCCGGCTCTCTCCCTCTTCTAATGAAGCTGCCCACCTGGGGGCGGGGCTCCTCTGACCTCCTCCGCCTGCCTCCCAGAGACCCCACCTCCAGATGCCACGGCGGGGTTGACTCGCCAGCAGAGCTGGGAGGCTGAGCAGGAGGGTCCCGAGGTGGGCCACCTGGGCGATGGAGCCCGAGCTCGTCTCAGTCCGGAAGGGCTGGGCTGGGCCTGGGGCTCAGTGGAGGAGCGCTGGCCTAGCACGTGGGGGCACTGCGTCCTCAGCACCATATAAAAATAAGTAAAGGGATTGTGTCCATACAAAAAAAGTGCCGGATGTAGTTGAGTGGTAAGAACGCCAGGAACTCAGTCCTCAGGACCAGAAAAACAAAACACCCCAAAATGAGGTTCTGGGTGACGAACCATTTTCAAATGGTAGCAAGCCCCAAACTGGAATTTACCAAATGCCCATGGCAGGGAAGTACATAGGGGTTCATTCACAGTGACAGCGAGCTAACCCGAGCAGGAACGGAGTCCGGGATGCGCTCACAAGCAGACAGCAATCTGCCAGGCGGGAGGGGGTGCGTTCCATACAAGGGGTTCCGAGACCAGGCTAGGCTGGTTGGACTGCAGAACCGGGAGCCAGGACGGTGATTAACCTCGGGTGGGGTCGGAAGGGAGGACACGCCTGCAGTTCTGGTCACGCTCTCTTTTGTCTTTCATATATATTAATAACATATATGAAATAATATATTATTCAGTAATAATATTCAGAACTGGAAATTTGAACCAGGAGTTCTCTAACTACTCAGCCACTTTTTATTTTTAACCCCAGCCCTCTTAAATTTTTTGTTTATTAATTTTTATTTTGAGATAGTGCCTTGCTAAATTGCTGAGTCTGGCCTCAAACTTGTGATCCTCCTGCCTCAGCCTCTCCAGTCACTGGGATTAAAGGTGTGCACCATCACTCCCACTTGCTGCCTCCACCTTTGAGGATGTGGGTGTCCTGCTGCAGGAGAAGCTGTTACCCTTTGTCAAAGAGCTAAGTCACACCTGGCCCGGAAGTCAGAGCAGCCTCAGGGGAATCTAGGAGGAACTGCAGGAAGCTTCAGGCCAGCTGCTGGCCCAGGCTGGATGTGAGCCAGCTGACAAATGCACACTTGGTATCCCCTTGTGCCTGGGGCCTGCACTGGGTCCTGCTCTGCCTCCCCAATCTGGGTCAGAACCTGTAGTATAATCTGGCTCACAAGTAGACACGTCACAAAGCCTCTGCCTGGTTTGTTAGCTAGGCACCTTCCTTCATGTCAGAGCCATGAGAGTTGGCTAGCCTGCATGGTGGGAGGTTTTTTTTTTGCGGTGCTGGGGATTGAACCCAGAGCCTTATACTTAAGATGCAGGCACTCTACCAACTGAGCTACATCCCCAGCCCAGATCTCTGTTCTTTCCTGCTGTTCTGTGTCTTCAGAATTATCTACTGCCATTATTCATCGACCCATTACTGTGCAAAATAATCACCTTTAAAGGAGGAAAGGTTTCTTAGACTCAGTTTTGTTGCTGAAAGCTCAGTCCTTGTCCCCAGTGCCAATCCAATAAGGAGGACATGATTTTGAGAAAAAGGAAAAAGAAGGTTTATTGCTTTGCAAGCAAAGGAGAACCACAGGGGACTCCTGTCCCCCAGGCTGTGACTCTACCCCTCAGCAGGTACAGGGGTCTTTTACAGAGGTGACTCAAAGGCCACACTCCCTGTGTTCTCTGCTGGAGTTGACATTCACTTGTGAATTTGGGAGACAGTCATTTCTGAGATCCTCTGGTGCCATCCCCAGAGTCTGGATGACTTCTTCCTGTGGCGGGTGTGTGCTCAGGGACAGAGAGCTCTGCCCAGGGTGGGAAGAAAGGTGATCCTATGTCCCTTGAGGTTAGGGAGGGGAGAGACTAGGGAGGAGCAGGGAGAGAGGAAGAGAAAGAACGTGTCCATTTTAAAAAGCAGTGGCAGTGGTGGAGCAGCAGGGGCTGATCCAAAGTGTGAAGTGGACTCTGTTGCACACACATGCTGGGCAAGCCCTCCGAGCTGCGCCCGGCCCACAGGCTCTGCCTTTGATTCCATTCACTCCATTCTACTGTTTTGAGGGATGAACAAATACTCAATGACATCCTGTCTGTACCCAGGACGAAACACTGGTCTCACCCTCCCTGTCCCGTGTTCTCTGGTCCCCGTGCTCCCCATTCCAGAACAGTCCTGTTAGGTCAATGGCCAGCAGACACTCTGAGCAGTCATTCTGTGAAATCCAAATAAGATCAGCTGGGAACATGTCCTTCTAGCGGCAAGGAAGGCAGGCCCTCCAAAACCTGCCCTGCCTTGTAGCTGTCAGATTCCAGGGGCGAATGTTTCTCTATTGCCATTCTGCGATCCAAAGTTAGGTGTGTCAAAAGAGAATCAACATTTTTAAAATACTAATTTCAAGATTCTAAATAAATGAGCTGGGCGTGGTGGCGCACACCTGTAATCCCAGCACTTGGGAGGCTGAGGCAGGAGGATCGTGAGTTCAAAGCCAGCCTCAGTAACTTAGCAAGGCCCTAAGCAACTCAGTGAGACCCTGTCTCTAAATAAAATGCAAAATAGGGCTGGGGATGTGGCTCAGTGGTGGAGTGACCCTGGGTTCAATCCCTAATACCAAAAAAAAAAAAAAAAAAGAAAGAAAGAAAAAAAAGATTCTAAATAAATGAAATGTCAACTTTAGCAAGAGCGCGAAGCACAGCACCGTGTGTCTCAGGGAGCCTTTGTGTGGCTTTGCGTTCCTCCTCCACTTCCTATGACTTGTTTATTTTTCTGGTACTGGGGATTGAGCCCAAGGGTGCTCTACCACTGGACTACATCCCCAGCCCTTTTTATGTTTTATTTTGAGACAGGGTCTTGCTAAATTGCTTAGGGCCTCACTGAGTTGCCTGGGCTGGCAACTTGTGATCCTCCTGCTTCAGCCTCGGAGCCCCTGGGATTACAGGTGTGCGCCACCGTGCCTGACTCAGTTGAAGGCATCTTCACCAACCAGCCAGCCATGTCATCCCAATGCAGACAGAATATCTCAGTCAGCCCCCAAAAGTTCCCTCCAACCACTCTGCGGTCCACCTCTTCTTCTGCCCCCAGCCCCAGGCAGCACTGATCTGTTCTCTGTCCCTATAATTGTGCCTTTGTAAAAACATAACAGATATAGAAACATCCGGTGTGTAGCTTCTGTGTCTGGCTTTCTTCTCCTACAGAATCCTTTGGGATTCATCCATGTTGTGGATATCATCAGTTCTTTCCTTTCATTGTGGAGCAGTATTGTGTCACAGGGCTGAACCACAATTTCCTTATCCATTTGCAAGCTGAAGGACAACTGGGATGTTCCAATTTTTTTTTATTTCATGACAAAGCTCCTTCACATATTTCCATACATCTTTGTAAGAAGATATATTTGCATATTTCCATCCAGGCATGAAACACGGCTCCTTTTCATATGGGAAATATAGGTGGTCCCATGGGTTTGGGTGGTTCCCAAGACACCAGGGGGCTCCTCAGGCCTGATGATTTGCCAGGACGCACAGCATTCAGAAGAGCTGTCAATCACACGATTATGGTTTATTATAGTGAATGGGGAAGATTAAAATCAGCAAAGGGAAATGTGTTGGGTGGAGTCTGGAAGATACCAGTCTTGGGCCTCCAGCTACCTCCTGTAAGCGCAAAAAGGAAAAAAACGGGAGGCAGACCTCGACGGATTCAGAGAAGCCTTTATTCCTTCGCAGAGTCGGGCGTCATTTGGGTCTACTTTCCTGATGGAAAATGGCCCCATTCGGGTCCACTTTCCGGATGGAAAAATGGCCATCAGTTACAGGGGGGATCCTGATGTTATAGGGTAGGAGGAGGAGGATGTAATCATTGTGCACGTGCAATTGTGACCATCAGGGGCCAGCTGTGCAGGTTAAAATTAGGTGGTGAGGGATGAGTGTTCAAATCTTGCCCAATGTCATTCAGGATTAGGTTGACCTGGGGAAGGTCAAGGTTTAGGCCTAGCATTCCATATCCACCCTTTCCCCAGGGCCCATTGTTATCAGGAATGCACTGGGAGAGGTTTAATGGTTGATCAGTCTCCTTTCCCGCTTCTCAAGCCACACCGTCCCTTCATTTTTCTTGGGGAGTTATTTTATAGGAATATTATTTTCCATAACCCTTCACCTCCTCGCAGGGAAGTCTCGCAAGTGGCCCTCAGTCCTCCCAATGTGGCCAACCAGGGTATTCAGGGGATGCAGTTCAACATACCCTTAGTTCTAATGTCCAAAATTTTTACTGGGGGGTCTGTCATGCGTTCCTGTGGCTGACTACAGTTCTCAGATGCCAGCACCAAAGAAGCAGCCATGCCCAGTGACCACGTGCCCCTGAGTTCAATCCCCAGTCTCCCCCCCGCCCCCCAAAACAAAAGCAGCCATGCATACTGTTGAGGTCAGGAGACTCCAAGGTCTCAGGGCCCATCTTAGAAACTGGACCAAGGGCCAGCCCTGCAGACCTGGGGACCGGGGGAGAGCTGAGCAATCCTATCCTGCACTGGAGTAAGGGTATGTTGATCTGCATGAGAAATGGTTAAATTGCTTTGCTTCCTTTTTTTTTAAAACAGTTCCAGGGATTGAAGCCAGGTGCTCTTTACCCTCAAGCTGCATCCCAGTCCTTTTTATTTTATTATTTATTTATTTAGGGACAGGCTGTCACTACATTGCCCAGGCTGGCCTGCCCCCCACCATCACACCACGGTGGGAGGCGTCCTATGCTTTGTTATGACCTTTCTCTGCCAGCACTGACCCTGCAGGTCCCCTGGCCTCACTCCAGGTGGGACTCACTGGTGGGGCAGCTGACTTTGTTGTCCATGAGGTAAAATATGCAGAACATAAAATTTACCATTTTATTTTTGTTTGTTTTAACAACACTTTAGTGGGTGTTTAAAATGTCATTAGAGACAGGGTCAAGTTCAGCGAGAGGGTCAAACCCATTTTTAGCACACCATTCAGTGGTGCTCCAACATCTTGTACAGTGGGATTGAAGAATTCAGCTGGCATAAATTTTTTAGAATCCCACAAAGAGGTATTTTTGTGAAATTTTGATTCATTTTATACAAATGGGGTACAACTTTTCATTTCTCTGGTTGTGCACAAAGTAGAGTCACACCATTTGAGTATCATACATGTACTCAGGGGAACGATGTCTGGCTCCTTCCACCATCTTCCCTCCCCCACCTGCCCCCATTCCCTCCACACAATCCAACCTTCCTCCATTCTTGCCTCCCTCCCACCCTAGCTGGCATAATTTGTGAACCAAGATTTCTCCTGTAGATTTTATATACAGAATGTTTCATTTGTCACAATTTCTTCATTAATTTAAGAGACAGGGGCCCCCAGGTCTTAGTGCTGGATGTGGTGTGAGCCGGCCGTCCCAGCCACCCAGGAGGCTGAGGCAGAAGGAACCCAAGTTTGAAACCAGCCTTAACAACGTAGCAAGGTCTTCAGGATTTAGAGAGACCCTGTCTCATCATAAAATTTAAAAGGACCGGGGATGTATCTCAGTGGCAGAGCACCCGAGGGTTCAATCCCCAGTACCAAAAAAAAAAAAAAAGAAAAAAATCTTAATGGTATTTACTTGAGAATGAGGATACAAGTTCTTTACCATTCCTTTTTTTTGATGGAGGTGGGGGTACCGGGGATTGAACTCAGGGACACTCGGCCACTGAACCACATCCCCAGCCCTATTTTGTATTTTATTTAGAGACAGGGTCTCACTGAGTTGCTTAGGGCCTCACTAAGTTGCTGAGGCTGGCTTTGAACTCGCAATCCTCCTGCCTCAGCCTCCCAAGTGCTGGGATCACAGGCGTGTGCCACCACGCCCGGCTGGTTTTAGGCCTTTGACAACGTTAATCTCAAACTAATTTCATCTCTCATTTGTTGAGATGGTTGGACCTCTTTCAGTTTTCACCATTGCAAACAATTCTGCCATTAACATTTTTGTCTCTCTCCTTTTACTGTTTTGGACTTCTTTAGGATAAGTGTTGAAAAATGCGCTTCAAAGATATGGAAAATATTACATTTGAACTTAGTAGGTACTAGCAAATTCCTCTGTCAGTAATTAAAACTTCCAAAATGGCCACACAGGAGCCCAAGAGCTCATTTCCCAGAAGCTCTACAAGCATGCGTGGCAGGTGCTCCAGTGCTGTGATTTAGGCCACATCTCTCCTGTGCTGCTTGAGCACCTGGTCCACAAGCCTTTCTGTGGGTTCACTCACAAGTCCTTACTGAGCACCTATTACATGCTGGAGCTCGCAAGCCCTGAGGATAAAGAGGTGGAATGAGCTCGGCCTGTCTGGCTACAAGAGTGTGCTCTTGCTGTTGAAGATACAGTCCCTCTCAGGAGGGCCTGATCCCTAACACAATCCCAACACACCTGTGTTCATGCTGATCTTTGAGCCACATAGCCTTTCTTGGTTTACTGGTTGTAACAAACAGTTTTCCTACCAGTAAGAGCAAACTTGTTAACTTTCTAAAAATGTCATCTTCAATATAGTCCATAATTAGGGAATCCCAGAAGTTCAAAATTACACCACACTCATCAGAGATAAATAAAAGCATGTTTGCAAAAGAAAAAAGAATTGTACCAGAATAGTAATATGGTTTTATTTCTAGTAGCAAAAAAAAAAAAGACCAAAAGGCCCAATATGCCCTTGTTTAAAATAGATAAATTGTGGTAGGTCCATGCATTGGATTCCTACTTGACAAAAGAAATGAACAGGGGCTGGGGCTCAGTGGTAGAGCACCTGCCTAGCATGCGTGAGGCACTGGGTGTGATTCCCAGCACCACATAGACATAAATGAATAAAATAAAGGCCCATCGACATCTAAAAAAATTTTTTAAAAAAGGAATGAACAAGGAATGTGTGCAGTAGTGTGGATGAATCTCAGAAACACTGTTCTGAAGGAAAGAGGAGCACATGATCTGTGATCGTGTTTGTTCTAAAACAGGCAAATTCATCTATGGTGGAAAAAGGAAAGCTGGTGGGGAGGGAGGATGAAGTGCAAGGGGGCAGGAGTACCCTCTGCGGGATGGTGACTTTGCATTGTCTGCATGGGGCTTGGGGGACACAGGTGCACCTCATCAGACAGGAAGCTTGAGCTTTGCACATCTCATCAGATGCAAATTTCACCTCCAAACGAAAAAAAATAGAACCATAAACAAATACTGAACTTTAATAATAGGTGTGCTGAAGTTTAGGGGAGTGTACCAAGGCTTGCCGTTTAATCTGAAATAAGCGGGAAACCACTAGGATGGATGATGGGAGGGGGAAGGAGCAGACAGAGGAGAGCTGGCTGCTTCCCGCACGCCTGCAGCCCAGACGGCAGGGAGGCCAAGGCAGTGGGAGCACAAGTTTCAGGCCAACTCCAGCACCTTAGCAGACCCTGTCTCAAAATCACACGTGAGAAAGGCCAGGGCTGTAGCTCAGTGATGGAGCGCACCTGGGTTCCCTCCCAACAACAAGGAAACAAAGGATCCACAAAAGGAAACAAGTATAGTAAAAACACGGTGGAGGGCGGGGGATATGGCTCAGTGTATTTTATTTAGAGACAGGGTCTCACTGGGTTACCTAGGGCCTCACTAAGTTGCTGAGGCTGGCTTTGAACTCACAGTCCTCCTGCCTCAGCCTCCCAAGCCACTGGGATTATAGGCATGTGCCATGATGCTTGGCAAGAAATGTCATTTTAAAATACAGTTTAAGCCGGGCGTGGTGGCGCACGCCTGTAATCCAAGCGATTTGGGAGGCTGAGTCAGGAGGATCGCGAGTTCAAAGCCACCCTCAGCAACTTAGCGAGGCCCTAGGTAACTCAGTGAGACCCTGTCTCTAAATAAAATACAAAATAGGGCTGGGGATGTGGTTCAGTGGCCAAGTGTCCCTGAGTTCAATCCCTGGTTCCAAAAAAAAAACAGTTTAAAAATAAAATAAAATAAAATAAAATACAGTTTAGAGGGCTGAGGATATAGCACAGTTGGTAGAGTGCCTGTCTCACAAGCACAAGGCCCGGGGTTCTAATCCCCAGCACCGCAAAAAAAAAAAAAAAAATACAGTTTAGACAGAACAAATTGAGAGCGTTCCTGGTGGGAGGAAAGGCCTGAGGAAAGGCCTGGAAACAGGAGTGCGTGCATGTGGGCAGGTCTGGGGAAAGGAGGGGCCCCTCGAGTTTGTTTTTCAAGATGAAATTAAAACATTGGTGCGCTGGGACCCCACAGGGAGACTGCCCTGCAATTTCAGTGTGCCCCAGTGAGCCGTTTTGGTGGCGGGTCCTGAAGTCCTGCCTGGAGACGGTTTAACTCTGCTGTTTCAGAGTTCGCTGTCTAGGGCTTCACAGCCTTCTGGGAAGAGCTTCATTCTTCTGTCACAAGGCATGCTGACGCTCTGGAGCTGCAGGAAGGGTCCGGTCAAAGGACTTCTCTATCAGGGCAAAACTCTCCTTCGCCCAGGCGGAACCCAGCGCCGAAGAGCAGAGCTATCCACAAGATGTCCTGAGCCAGGTATCATGACACACTCCTGTAATGCTGGCAGCTGGGAAGACTGAGGAAGGAGGATCCTGAACTCAAGCGATTTAGCGAGGTGCTAAGCAACCCAGCAAGACCCTGTCTCTAACTAAAATATAAAAATGGGCTGGGGATGTGTGGCTCAGTGGTTGAGCACCCCTGGGTTCAATCCCCAGTACCAAAAAAAAAAGGCCCTGAGGCAGGCACAGTGGTGCACACGCCTGAAATCCCAGTGGCTGGGGATCCTGGGGCAGGAGGATCACAAGTTCAAGACCAGCCTCAGTAACTTACTGAGGCCCTAAGCAACTTAGTGGGACCCTGTCTCCAAAAAATAAAAATGGCTGAGGATGTAGCTCAGTGGTAGGGCACCCCTGGGTTTAACCCCCCATACCCCCCATAAAAAAAGCAGAGAACATTAATTATTTGAGGCCCTTAAATACCCTCCTGTCTCTCCCAGAATAAAATCCAAAGTCTCATTGTGAAGTGGTTCCTATCCATTTCTTTCTCCTCAACCCCAACTTCTTCACTACAGTTGATTTAGCTCTGCCTTAGGGCCCTTGCACTTGCTGTGTCCTCAGATCAGTGCTTTTCTCCTAGCCTTTCCCATGGCTCCTTTCCTTTGTTTGTCTTTTCTGAAATGGCATTGTCCCAGAACAGTATTCACTGAAACATCCTATTCAAGATGATACTACACTACCATGTTTCCTAGCTCCTTAACCTCCTTTAGTTTTCTTTGTAACATCACTTCCTAAAATTGTACATGTCATATCTTTAGCTTGTTTCTTGCTTGCCTCCTCAGCAGAATGTAAGCTCCAAGAGGGCAGGGAATTTGCCTGTTGACTAGTGTACTCTAACTCCTTGGCCAGACACTTGGGCCACCCTAACACCTGAATGAATGAATGAACAGGCTCCATCCTGATGCCACCCCTGTTGTCCACAGAACCCCACTGATAACCTTGTTCATGCAATGTGAGGGGGAGGGCAGAGTCAGGCATGTTGTGTTGCTTTTATTTCCAGTGCTTTCTGGAGAACCTTAGGATAAACCAGCAAGGAGTCCCAAAGCCAAAGCCAGCACAGCAGTACACACCTATAATCCTAGCCACTCGGAAGCTGAGGCGGGAGGATCACAAGTTCAAGGCCAGCCTGGAAGATTTGGCAAAACCTGGTCTCAAAAAAATAAATAGGGTTTGGGGTATAGTTCAGGGTATAGCACGCTCGGTTCAAACCCCAGTACCAAAACCAAGAAAACCATACAAGCCCCAAAGCCTGTATTTGTTATGGAGCACAACTTATAACAGACCGTTCACCACTGAGAAGTCCAAATTTGAGAGTCTTTATTAAGCCGGCCGGCTGACTGTCTCACACAAGGCCCCCAAAATGGCTATTGGGAGAGCAGTCCTGACCACAGGGTTGCAGGGGTTCTTATACCAAAAAATCACATCAATCACAAGTGTCTGTTGCTATGATTTGAAATTACAACTTACATTATGAAATCATCAGCAGAGGGGGAAGTGGGTCAAAATGACCCTTACCTAGGTACAAACTAAGGAATGGTTACTAATGGTTACTAACATAGGAATCAAAAGACAACAATTTTTCATCATATAAGAATCACCAGCCAGGCGTGGTGGCGCATGCCTGTAATCCCAGCTGCTCGGGACACTAAGGCAGGAGGATAGCGAGTTCAAAGTCAGCCTCAGCACGGGCAAGGCGCTAAGTAGCTCAGTGAGACTCTGTCTCTAAATAAAATACAGAACAAGGCTGGGACAGTGGCCGAGTGCTCCTGAGTTCAATCTCCGGTTCAGGAAAAAAAAAAAAAAAAAAAGAATCGCCATTTTGCATTGTTAAACATGTCATGCTAAGTGACTGATGACGGGCTCAGAGGTGGGGTGTTCCCATGGGATAAGTTCATTTCCTACATAACATGGAGTCTCAGAGCAAAATGGACTCTGTTTAGTCATTGCCCACATAGCCTGGCCTGTGACATTTCCATGGAGCCAAATCTGTCAGCCCCTCACAGAACTGAACTAAAAAAGGACCCCCATCCAAAATCTCTTCCCTACATAACGTGGCTGGAGATTGAGAAAAACAACAAACGAAGGATTCAAATGCCTCATCTCCTCCGCAGCCAGGCTGTCCTTCCCCACTCTGGTCACTCCAGGTGGAGCAAAGTCCTCTGTGGGAACCGCTTCCCAGAGGGATGGAGGGAGGGGAGATGGTGAGTCTGGGTAAGGGGTGGACGGTGTCTCCCATGGAGGCCAGCTCCTCCAATGCCCTCGCTTGAGTCCTCAAGGATGCCCGTGCAGGACGACCCTCCCGGAGGGGCTGTGCGGAGGGCACCTCTGGCTGCTGGCCCTTAGCCCACGTACTGCTTTTTCATGCTGCTCCTTCGCAGACTGCAAGATGTTTTCCAGAAACGTTACAACAGATGAGCCCTGCCCCGGAGCCTCCCGAGCCCGTGCAGAGTTCCAGGTTGGGGGTCCTGCTCCCCAGCCTTCTATTCTGATTCTTGACCAGCTGGGGGATTCACATTACCTCAGAGCAGCTCCAAACTCCAGGTTTGTCCCCAGCCTTGCGCGCTGATGGACACTGTGCCCGGGTGGCCCTCAGAGGGGAACGCAGGTCTCTACGCTCCTTTGCAGTACTGGGGATCAAACCCAAGACCTTGAGCTTGTCAGGCAAGCGCTCTAACCACTGAGATATGTTCCCTGCCAAGACCCTTAACTTTTTTGAGAATCTCTTGCTCAACTCTAAACAGACATAGGCTGATCCCAGCCTGAATTTTTTTTCTCCCTATGGTTTTGACGCCTGGGGGATTGAATTCAGAGCCTCCCACATGCTAGGGAAATGCTCTACCACTGAGTCACATCCCCAGCCCTGGTTTCAAAACTTTGAGTAAAGTTATTATATGCTTGTTTTTAAAAAACTCAAAGCATATAGACATAAATGTATTAAAAAGCTTAAATTCCCTTTCTACCCTGGAATAACTGTGGTCACCAGTAGACGTGGCCTTTTGGAGCTCCCACTATGCTACTATCTACAAACAGGCTCATGTTATGCTCATTCAAATATTTATGACAATGGCCTCTTTTGTGGATTTTGGGAGGAGGAAATACTATTAGGTTGAATATTTGGCTTTTTTCTTTTCTTTTGTTTTTGTTTTCTTTTTGTGTGGGGGATTGAACCCAGTGGTGCTGTACCACTGAGCTACATCCTCAGCCTTTTTCATATTTGATCCTGAGACGGGGTCTTACTACGTTGCCCAGACTTCCCCGGAGTCTGTGATCCTCCTGCCTTAGACTCCCGAGTCT
This sequence comes from Glaucomys volans, assembly GCA_020662805.1. Lineage (NCBI taxonomy): Eukaryota > Metazoa > Chordata > Mammalia > Rodentia > Sciuridae > Glaucomys > Glaucomys volans. The sequence continues at coordinate 257,552 of JAJEJO010001839.1, read as the reverse complement.
CTGGGGTTACAGGTGTGAGCATGCATCTGGCTGCATTACATTTTTAGATAGAACTGACAGCTTAGTGATTCTTCCTAGGTATGCTTTATCTCATTTACTCAGATCTTCTTTTATGCAAAGATTCTAATCATGGCTTGTGTTTTTCTTTGTAAAGAAAAATGCTTTTTTTTTTTTTTGTGGTACTAGGGATTGAACCCAGGGTCTTGTGCTTGCGAGGCAGGCACTCTACCAACTGAGCTCTACCCCCAGTCCAAAATGCTCATTTCTGATGGTGACCAAGAACTGTGTTGAGATCTGCAGCTGGGGGTCGGCATATGCTCCTTCACCAAAGCACCCAGCTTGTTCTGGTGTCTGTAGGCATTTCAGTCATATCAGCTCAATTAAGTTTGTTCATAATGATTTCAAAGATAAATATGGAGAAGTGAGGTAGAAAGTGAGGAATCATGTAAGGATAGTTAAGGTTGTCTTTGTACATTTTTTTTTTTATTGGAACCAGGGTTTGAACTCAGGGACACTCGGCCACTGAGCCACATCCCCAGCCCTATTTTGTATTTTATTTAGAGACAGGGTCTCACTGAGTTGCTTAGGGCCTCGCTAAGTTGCTGAGGCTGGCTTTGAACTTGCGATCCTCCTGACTCAGTCTCCCAAGTCGCTTGGATTACAGGTGTGCGCCACCGTGCCCGGCTCCAGTCCCCAATTTCTTATCATTACATCATTTTATATTTCTACACCCTCAAAAAATTCCCAACATTTGCTTGCCTTTCTTAAAAAATATTTTTAGCTGTAGATGAACATAGCATCTTTATTTTTTTGTGATGCTGAGAATCAAACCCAGTGCTCTACCACTGAGCCACAACCCCAGCCCCCTTTTTTTAAAAAAATTGCACGTTGTTGTGGAATCTGCACCTGGACAGAAATGTGTAAATCTAAAGGTGGCACTAGCCACAACATATTTGAAAAGAATAGCCTGGTGCAGTTGTGCACACCTGTAAATTCCACCAGCTCAGTAGGCTGAAGCAGGAGGATCATGAGTTCAAAGCCAGCCTCAGCAAAAGCAAGGTGCTAAGCAACTGAGACCCTGTCTCTAAATAAAATACAATATAGCACTGGGGATGTGGCTCAGTGGTTGAGTGCCCCCAAGTTCAATCCCCTGTGTCAAAAACAAAACAAAAAGAACTTCCTGTTCAATCTATTCAACACTGACAAAATATATAAAACTTTGAAGATAAATGGACAGGTTTTGCTCCTAATCTATTTGGTTCCTGCACATTTCATTTTTAATTTTCTAGACATTTTTATTTCAAATATGAATGTGGCAGGATTGGCAATGTGGCAAAGGTTATCAGGACCAGTTAGGTGGTAAACAGACTTCACTACACCATACTGCTTTAGAACATGGGCCAATGGGCCAAATTATTATTATTTTTTTTTTGTGGTGCCGGGGATTGAACCCAGGGCCTTGTGTTTGCAAGGCAAACACTCTACCAACTGAGCTATATCCTCAGCCCCCCAAATTATTCTTTTTTTTTTTTGGAACTGGGGATTGAACCCAGGGGCACTCCACCACTGAGCCACATCCCCAGCCCTATTTTGTATTTAATTTAGAGACAGGGTCTCACTGAGTTGCTTAGGGCCTCACTAAGTTGCTGAGGCTGGCTTTGAACTCGTGATCCTCCTGCCTCAGCCTCCCAAGTGCTGGGATTACAGGCGTGTGCCACCGCGCCCAGCTCCAAATTATTCTTAATAAAGAGTAATTTTTTAAAAAGCTGTAATGACCAAATTAAGGCATAGTCACACAATAAATTTATGTGGGGATTGAAACCAGGGGTGCTAAACCACTGGGATACATCTCTAGTCCTTTTATATTTTGAGAGGGTCTGGCTAAATTGCTTAGGGCCTTGCAAAGTTGCAGAGGCTGGCCTTGAATTTGTGGACCCTCCTGCCTCACCTCCCAAGTGACTGGGTCGACAGGTGTGCACCAACACACCTGGCAGTCACACAGTAAACTACTAGGCAAGTACTAAAGCATTATGCAATGAAAGAAAAACTACTTATGTGAATTCACCATTGTGTCTAAAATAATTTTAGCTTCTGGGATTAAACTGTATTTTTTTAAAAATGGAATTCTATTTTTATTTTTTTTTTTGGAACTGGGGATTGAACTCAGGACACACGGCCACTAAGCCACATCCCCAGCCCTATTTTGTTTTTTAGAGACAGGGTCTCACTGAGTTGCTTAGTGCCTCCACATTGCTGAGGCTGGCTTTGAGCTCACCATCCTCCTGAGCCGCTGGGATTACAGGCATGCACCACTAAGCCTGGCTTCATTATCTTATAATAAAACCAGTTGTTACTGAGCTGCTTCCTATCATACAGTTAAGCTAATTGTTTAAGAACTTTCAATTACCTTTATATTGCAAATTCATAAACTAGGGATTGTAATAAGCGAATACATCTTTGGCTGTGGATTAGCAGAGTGAGGTGCTGGGATTGAACCACAATACCTGTTTTTATGCATGGGGGGGAAAAGTCTAAATGTCTGATATACTGTGTTCTTGAAATAAACTACTACCCAGCACTGGCAAATGCTACAGAAGCGTATTCGTTGACAATGGGAGAAAGTTCACAATATGAGATTACAAAATTGATATATGATGCCATTTTAATACAATCATAAATACAAAAAAGGATTGGAGGAAAAAGAAGCTAAACATGGGTGTCAGGCACCAGCATCTGAGCCTTAAAACCCCCAACTAACCCACATTTGACACAGGTCAAACATAAGCCTGAGATGCCAAGAGAAATCTCCCCTATACTTTTCGAACATTGGATGGTGCTATGTTCAAACCACTCCCATCCCCGTCTGTCCAGAACTGGTTGTTGGAAGGGAAGCACCTTTTCTAAGTACTGATCCCAAGAAATAGGTCAGAAAATGATTGGTACTGGGGACCGAATACAGGGGTGCTTTACCACTAGCTACATCTCTAGCTTCTTGAACTTATCACCACTCCGGGGTGGGGGTGAACTGGGTAGTACAACCAAGCAGAGGGACTACAGGGCTTACACCCACCCACACCCTTTTTTTGGTACCAGGGATTGACCCCAGGGGTGCCAACCACTGAACCACTTCCCCAGTCTCATTAAATTGCTTAGGGCCTTGCTAAATTGCTGAGGATGGCCTTGAACTTGCAAACCTCCTGCCTTAGCCTTCTGAGCCACTGGGATTACAGGCGTGTGCCAATGCACCTGGTTGTGTTCCCTTTCTTAGATATCCCTTTAACTACAGGAGTGCTACACCAATCCTGGTATTAAAAACCAAGTTTTAGGCTTCAAATTTACAGACCTCAAAACCAACCTACCTGTTATTAGGAATCAAAGCAAATTTGTTCATCACTGTTTCAAGTCTCCTTACTATAGTGACCATCAAGAACTGGGAGCTGGGCGTGGTGGCGCACGCCTGTAATCCAAGCAATTTGGGAGGCTGAGTCAGGAGGATCGCGAGTTCAAAGCCAGCCTCAGCAATTTAGCGAGGCCCTAAGCAACTCAGTGAGACCCTGTCTCTAAACAAAATACAAAATAGGGCCGAGGATGTGACTCAGTGGCCAAGTGTCCCTGAGTTCAATCCCTGGTTCAAAAAAAAAAAAAAAAAAAAAAGAACTGGGAAACTTGCCTCTACTCCTCCACTCAAGGGTTTCCCAGAGCCCTCGGCGTGTGTTTAGCCCCAATCAGGTTCCCCCTTGCATTTCCTTTTCTGTAGCCTGACTCTGCTCAAGGTTCTTCCACAGTTCCAATGCCCTAGGAGTCCTTTTCCAAAAGTTCCCTGGCCAAGTTTCCATTTCTGCCAAGTCAATGCAGTTGCACACATCTGTTTTGGAAGGCAAACTGTTGAGTCCAGTACACATGCAATGTTGAAAGCATGCAAGCCAAATACAGTAGTGTATACCTACAGTCCCAGCTAACCAGGAGGCCGAGGCAGTAAGATCACTTGAGCCCAGCTTGAACAACATGATGAAGTGGTCTTTAAAAATGCACCATAGCTGGGCACAGTGGTGCCCGCCTGTAATCCAAGCAGCTCAGGAGGCTGAAGCAGGAGGATCAAGAGCTCAAAGCCAGCCTCAGCAATGGGGAGGCACTAAGCAACTCAGTCAGATCCTGTCTCTAAATAAAATACAAAAAAAGGCTGGTGATGTGGCTCAGTGGTTGAGTGCCCCTGAGCTGAATCCCAGGTAAACCCCCACACCCCACAGAAAGCATAATAGAAACCTTATTATACCTAGTTGGAGCCTATTCTATACTTATAGAATTAACTGTAGACTATTTTCTATTATTAAATCAAAAGTAAAACATCCTACACAGATGTTCAAATACAACAGAAAAATTTAACAATTCATTCTAAAAATAAACCCTGCAAGATCAAGTATGGAAATTCTCCAATAAAATTCAAAACATTCTTTCATACTTGAGATTTTATTGGCTGTATTGAGAATCAGTACACAGACATTTCACTTTGTACACAATTCTTAACACACGTACCGGAAATCTAAAAAGCCCTGTACTGTGATTCTTTTTCAGTTATCCCAGTGACTTTCCAGCTTTGAATTTGGAGGCAAATTTTTCTTATCAAGTACCAGTATCTTTTAATACTGTTGTTATTTAGGTCCCACTAATTCAAAACACACACTACATACTCAAACTTTCAATCTTTCACAGCACATTAAAAATATTAGGAAAACTAAGACTTCCACGACCAAAGATGTTACAAAGTACACACAATTCTGACAGCAATGATCCAGTAGTGGTCTTCAGGAAACAATTCTACTAAAAAACACAGGAATAGATGTAATTTAAAATATTCAAGACATTAAATGCAGGACTGTGACTCCAAACTGCCACTTAATATGCTTTGTATTGTAGGATATAAAACTAACCCCCACCTGTGGAATGTTAAGCTGACACCCAAGCCAGTCCAAGTCGCCCATATTTCAATATCCCACTATTTTCTGGTTGTACCCAAAAATAAACAACCAGCAAATGATTTCACTTCTAAAAAAAATCATTTACACTTAAAAAATGGGATGAGGTGGGATTCCCTCCTTTTTAAAAATGTTTCTAGAGCTACTAAAAAACTTGCATTTACAAAATAGTTGATAAAAATATTCCTCTGGATTGTACAAGAAGGGAAACGGGACCACTGATAAGACATGGTGTATGATTAATCAGACTTGGCTTCTTTCTCTTCTGCTTCATCAGAGGCTGCACTCTGTAAACCAAAGAAAAGCAATCAAACATCTGATTTCTGGAGCACTGTTAAGATCTTTAGAATTTAACACACAGGTTTTAAAAAACCATTACTTTGGAAAAATAGTTTATCCAACTCACCTACTCTCGGCAGACATGTTCACTGGCAGACACACAGAAGGAAAAAACAAACCCAAAGCCCCCCAGCTGGCAACTCAACTGCTCCACGTGTACATTCCTAGTTGAGACCATTCTGTCTTATTTTAATTTGTCAAGGACGCTTTTAGTAGTCCAGTCAGCACCATGTACTTCACATGTGGATGCTTGTCAATTTTGCTATTTAAACTGGCACCCAAACATTGTCTAAGTCCAGTGTTGCTAAATCCAAGAAGGTTATGCTGTGTCTTACAGAGAAAATGTGGATAGCGTCACCATCCAGGCATAACTTACTGATGTATTAAATAAGATGTCTCAAAACAGTAATGCACATAAAACAAAATAATGTATTTATCAGTTGAACAAAATGTAATCCTACAATTGCAGGAATCTAACCCTGTATTTTTCCCCCAGGTGCAATGGTCTGCCATTTGAGCAACTTCACAAAACAAATACTGAAAATGAGAATCAACTATAATTTGGTAACATATACTAAAGGTCAAATTTTTCCTTTATTTTAAATCATGTAATATTTGACATGCGGTTATAAGAATCAGGAAGTTGCCTGGTGTGGTGGTGCACACCTATAATCCCAGCTGTTTGAGAGGCTGAGACAGGAGGATCTTGAGTTCAAAGCCAGCTTCGGCAAAAGTGAGAAACTAAAGCAACTCAATGAGACCCTGTCTTTAAATAAAATACAAAATAGGACTGGAGATGTGGCTTAGTGGTCAAGGGCCCCTGAGTTCAATACCTGCTACCAAAATAAAAAAGAATGAGAAAGTTAAATTAAAATTATAATCATAAATTTTATAATTTAGTATTTGCCAATATGTACAAATCCCTGCGTTGGATCCCCCCAGCACAGCAAAACTAAAAACCACCTAATTTAGAAATATTCAATCACTAAGAATTTATCTGTAAAAATCAGTCTAAAAACTAATGATAGTAATTTATCTTTTCAAGTTTAGCCAATATAAGTAACATAAAGGCATATAAAAATAAGAATGGTTTAATAAAAAAGATATTTTTCAGAACTTTACAGCCTCCTTTTTAAAAAGAATTCCTTTTAGCCTAAAAAGAATAAAGATTAATAACATCAATATTATTTAATCTGGTTATTAGCCCTGGACAAGTAGCTTTTGTGCATATATATACACCAGGGATTGAACTCAGGGGTCCTGTTATCACTGAGCTATATATTCCCAGCCCTTTTAATTTCTTAATCTGAGACAGGGTATAAGTTACCCAAGCTGGCTTCAAACTTGTGATCCCCCTGCCTCAGCCTATCAAATCACTGGAATTATAGTCACTATTGGCAATGTGGCACTACTTTGAAGAAAAACAAGTAAAAATGGAAAAAATATTTTAAAGTGCAATGCAAATAAGGGGAATGGATTTTTTTTTTTTAAACTTCAAGCAATACCCAGAATATTAAAAAAGAACAGGCACTGACAGTGCAGTTCAGGGATAGGTGTGCTTGCACAGCTCGGGTTCATCCCTAGCACTGCAAAAACAAGACCACACCAAAGCTGGGAGCAGTGGTATGTCTTAGACACTAGTTTCAGCGGCTTAGGAAGATGAGGCAGGAGGCTCACGAGACTGAGGACAGCCCAGTCACCTTAGAAAAAGCCTTGAAACTCATCTCAAGACAAATACCCAAGATTCAAGTGTGCCCTAGTCAATTATGACAGATCCATACACACAATTTGATGATGAGAAGAAACTACATGTCTACATAAGGTACACATTCATGTGGACAGAAATTAACTTTACAGCATTTAGTGACGTCTTTCTTAAAATTCACCCAAGAATCATGAATGAATCCTCTGTATGACTTAGGTGGTGACAGTGACACTTAGTGGTGACAGACAGTGCTGGTGAAACGAGCACATTAAAATTTTGGTTTCACGTGTTTTCATAAATACTTTCAAATACCTAATCCATAAAGAAAAATTTATTATTGAGTCAAAATCAAAGCCAAATCCAACACTTCTGACCTCCTCGTTTTTAGTTTCTCCATTTTCGGCAGGTAAATCTTCTTTAGTTTCTTGGTTAGCCACTTCAGCCTGTTTTCCCTTCGCTCCCCTTTTTCCTTTTGTTTGAACTTTTTTGTCGGAAGATTTATCCTAAAACAGGTTAGAGAATATCCTAAATACAAACTTTACACTTACAGTGTCCAACACGACAGGGATCAATCCATGGTAACTACAGCAATGCTATGCACATATCAGTAGGTCAACCTGAGCTACCTCATCCGCCTTTTACACAAGATAACAAGATCCACCCCAGTAATGAAGACAAAGTAGGCTTAGGAGATTTACAAGAGTGCTTGCACAGCAAGTCTCATTAGCCATATGGACTACGAGAGCCTGTGCTTCATTTCTCAGCCACCATCACCCACTCCTCTTTCAAGTTCCACATGACAAAATGAGAAGAGCTTTAAGAATGCCTTCCCAGTATAACCCTACCAACCCACAAATTTCTTTTAAGCCTGAATAACAATCCAACTGTCAGATAACCGCTGTCCTGACAAGACTGTTACCCTCACATGAAGACCATTCACCTGAAAAAAGCACCATGTTGTATGATCATGTTGACTATTCTGCTAGTTAATCCCTTGATATCTTTTAATGAGTAGCTATAAAAGGATCAATTTTGAGTTTATCTTTTTCATTTAGATGTTTGAAGAATCTGAAAAGCACAGGTATTAGTATGATATTATAAAGTAAGCATGTAGATTTCACATCTTCGAAACAAAGAGGGGGGACAAAACACTGCAAGGTATTCTGTGCCAGTAGTGGCCTTTCATATGTAGACACCATGACAACTCTTTTTTTTTTTTGCGGTGCTGGGGATTGAACCCAGGGCTGTGTGCTTGCGAGGCAGGCACTCTACCAACTGAGCTATATCCCCAGCCCGCCACGACAACTCTTAACGAAACAAATATATTTATAAACAAATACATGTGGAACAACATGGCTACACACTGTTAACTCGTGTTACAACTGCTTCTATACTTAAAGCCCTAAAAAAATAAAGTAAAATACACAATAGCATCAACTTGAAATAACCTGAAATAACCTTTGTAAGCATCAATAGTGGGTAAGTGGGGAATAGGGCTGTACCCGAGCACCAGAGGGCTTACCTAGCAATGACAAGGCCCAGCACCACAACAAAATAAGTTAATCAAGTTTTCCTGAGTATGATGCTTCAGTCTTTGAAATATTTACTCCTAAACAAATGATATAGGGCTGGGGTTTTGGTTCAGTGGCAGAGCACTTGCCTGGCACATGTGAAGCACTGGGTTTAATCCTCAGCACCACATAAAAATAAATGAAATAAAGGTGTTGTGACCATCCACAACTAAAAAAAAAAAAATTAAAAGAAATGATACAAGTAAGAAGCTCACACTATAAGTAATTTGAAAAAAGCTGTTCAATGATCATTGAAAAAGGTGTTATGCAGTTTGGTAATCAATACACCAAGTAGTGCTTACTTTGTATTACTGAATACAGCCTGACCGTATTCAATGATGAAGACGAAGGTTTATTACAGAAATTAGATATGAAAACAAAAAACTCTTTCTCCCATTTTTCCTTTGGGAAAGTTTAAGGGCACATCTGTTCCTCAAACAGAGATAGGAAAACTTACCTTGAGAAGGGGGAAAAAGATTACATCTGTTGTCCCAAACCCACTGAGGGTAAAACTGAACTGTTTGCATCTAAATTTTTTTACAGGTAGATCAAGATATAAAGGGAAGAAGAAAAAATTAAGAGTGAAACAAGCAAGTATTTTAGTCAACTTATTTATTTTAAAAAGCAGATAATCAAAAAGATGGGTAATAATGGTACATTGCTTATACTAACATTTTATAACAAGATTCACTTTTTTCCCAGGTATTCATGGAAAGTTTCTATGGCACTGTGTGTAGGGTGAACTACTTAATTGTCTGCTGGAGTGATGTACTATGCTTATGACCTCCTTGGACCTTTATCTTTAAAAACATCACAAAAACATGCTTTTTATTTATTTTTAAAATTTTTTTTTTTATTCTTGTGGCGCTGGGGATTGAACCCAAGGCCTTGTGCTTCCAAGGCAAGACTCTACCAACTGAGCTATATCCCCAGCCCACAAATATGCTTTTTATTGAAAACATAAAATTAAGATTTTTACATTCATCTCAATCCAATATTTAAAAAAAACTCAACCCCCCCAAACAAACCAGAATGCCTACTCTGACAATTATGCAGCGCCAACTTTCCATCTACACTTTTGGGAATGGAAGGAAGGCATTATTTTTAAATGGTTCCCACCCTAAAGAAATCCATCCCAAAATGAGGCACACGGAGAGCTTTGCGGACGGCGGTTTCAATGATGTGTATCCAAATATGCAAGTTTATAAATGACTTCCATACACTGCGCTTTTTCAACTTAAAAGTTATCAGATGTACCTACACCCAAGAACAACACCTACTCTAAAAACTTGCAGGTCACAATCTGAATAACTGCACCATAAATCTACTCTGGAGCAATAACCGCATTTGACCCAAAGACTGTTAGGACCAAAAGACTGCAAACTCTGACATGCAACTGCACCGGCATAAAGCACTTCTCATCCCGGCGTCCACGGAGGGAAGCCACGACCTAGCCTGGAATCGGCTGCCCGATCCGTCCCGCGCTCGGCCGGCCTCCGCGCGGCGGGCGGACCCGTACCTACCAGGACCGAAGCTCCCGTCACCCGGAGTCCCCGCCGGGCCGGCCTAGTTTCCTACTCCTGCAGCGGCACAGCCGGGACACACCACAGCCCCGTCCCCGGCGCCGAGGGGACGGCTCCCTACTGACCCACCTTGCCCGCCGCCTTCCTGGGCTTGGCGTCCGCCTTGGCAGGAGCAGGCTTCTGAAAGGCAAAAGCGGCGCTCAGCGGCGGCCGCGCGCGCCCGCCTCCCCCGGCCCCGGGCTCGCCATACTTACAGCCGACAGGCGGGCCGACCTCCGCTTGGGCTGCGGGGAGAGAAGACCGTCAGCGAGCGCGGCGCGCCCCCGCCCGCCCGCCCCGCCCCGCCCCGCGCGGGCGCGCGCTCACCTCCTCCCTCGCCGCGCCTTCGGCCGAGCTGACCTGCGGAGAAGCACACCGAGTGGGCGCCGCCCGCCCAGCCCCGCGCCGCGGAACACTGCCCGGCCCCTGACGTCAGCAGCCCCGCCGAACCTTCCAGAGCGCCCCCCAGGCCCGGCGCGGCCGTCCGTGCGCCGCCCGGCCCAGCGCTGCCGCAGCGAGTGCGGCGGGGCCGGGCCGGGGCCTGGCGGGGCCGTCGGGGCGCCAGGGGCCCCGAGCGCCGCGGCCGCACTCACCTTCCTCTTGGGCATCCTGGCGGGGAGCGTGCGGGTGCTGCGGGCCGCGGCGCGCGGGAGCCTCCCGAAGCTGCGCTGCCTGGTCGCTGCCGCTGCTCCCGCCGCCCAAGCTGCTGCGACCCGCGGCGGGGGCGGTGGGAGAACCAGATGGAACCGGATTGGGAGCCCGCCCCCTCCTCCCCCCGCGCCCCCGCCGGCCGGGCCGCCCCCCGCCCCCATTGGCTGCGGCGCCTACCGCACCGCGCGCGCTCCTCGGCCCGCGCCCGGAATAGGTACGGCCGGCCGTCACTCGACCCCGCCGCCCCGCCCCCGCCCCCGGCGCCCCCACCCCGGTCGGCGTCTCGCGGAGCCCCAGACCCAGACGGAGGGGGGCGGACCCAGAGGACGCCGGCCTCGCGGTAGTTTGTTTGAAGCCGAGCCGCGAAGTGCGGTCTGAGCGCCGATTGGCGGGAACTCGTCGCGTGGTCTCGGGCGTCCCACCCACAACACTCCTGGACACCTGAGCGCTCGCAGGTTCTGAAATCCGTGAGCGTGGGACCCTTACTTTCGGGGTGGCTCGGTTTGGGCTTTCATAGGTGGCATCCTAGTCAGGGAAGGAAGAGGGACAACGGTTTCACGAACGAGCAAATATCCCTCACGTTAAGTCGGCAAGAAGGGCTAATCAGGCCTCGTAGGCCCGCAGGGTCGGGCGTAGTGCGCAGGCGCCGGCAGGGAGTCGTGGGAAGTCCAGCAGGCGCTGGCTATTGCGCAGGCGCGTAGCTCCGCGCTCCTCCCCTCCCCGCGGGGTTGCTACGGTCTGCAGGTTCTGTGCAGCTGTATCCTCCACCCTCCCCGGCCTGAGGCTGCCGGAGCTGTTTTCTGGGTATGGAGCGGGCGGTTCCCGGCATCTTGCTTCTGTGAACTGGTCCCAGCAGTTCCTTATGTGCTGAAGTGTGTGCTGAGGGAGCACCTGCCTCTTTTAAATCAGGTGCTCGTCTAAGCTCGGTTTTAAGGAGGAAAATGGCTTCAGCCCTGGGTTCTGAGCTGGTAACCCCGGATTGCACGTTACTATTTTTTTTTAATGAAAAACTTAAAATGCCTAATTTAGTTGCTGTACTGTATGAAAAGTTTATAATTGAAAAATTGCGGGAATTTTTGGAAGGGAAGAAACTTAGAAGTGCCATGAGTAAAAATTTGGAAGTAGGCTAAACGTCCATCATTTGGTAGCTCTGGCATCTTCATACTCAGCAACTGCACAAACGAAGGGGTGGGGGGAGTTGTGCTCTGAAGTGAATTTTTTGAAACCACAAGTTAGACCTTTTGATTCCTGATCAAAAACTCTATGCCTTGGACTGGGGTTGTAGCTCAGTGGTAGAGCGCTTGCCTCCGATGTGTGCGGCACTGAGTTTGATTCTCAGCATCGCACGTAGCGAAATAAATAAAGGTCCATCAACAACTTAAAAACACATTTAAAAAAAATAAAACTCTAGCCGGGCGTGGTGGCGCACGCCTGTAATCCAAGCGACTTGGGAGGCTGAGTCAGGAGGATCACGAGTTCAAAGCCAGCCTCAGCAACTTAGTGAGGCCCTAAGCAACTCAGTGAGACCCTGTCTCTAAATAAAATACAAAATAGGGCTGGGGATGTGGCTCAGTGGCCGAGTGTCCCTGAGTTCAATCCCTGGTTCAAAAATAAATAAATAAACTCTGTGTCTTGCTTTCATGAGACTGAAGTTCTTTGAGTGGTTTATAAAGCTTTCGCAGTCTCACCCAACTTATCTCCACGACTTTTGTCCCTGCTCACCCTCTTCCACCTTCTGCCTCTCCAACATGCTAGCCACCTTCTGCTTAGGCGCCCCCTGCTTAAGGGCATTATCACCTGCCTCCTTTCTTTCTCCGTGGAATGCACTGCTTCAGACATTCCCAAACTTCCAGATTGTTGCAGGATGTCAACTTGTCAGTGAGGCCTTTCCTGCTATTCATCCTCTCCAGCATCCACCCCGGGGTGCGGGGGTGAGGTGGGGATGGACACACACACACACACACACACACACACACGTTGTATGTTCAAAGAAAGTGAAGTCAGTTACTCCGGGGAAGGTGGGAGTAGAATTTACCTTTTCTCTTGTCTAATGGCTTTTTCTCCCATTACCTTAAAAACCTTACAGCATCAAAGAGTTGCCTGAGTTTGTGGCACAAATTTGGTGTGTCCTGTGTCGGAGACTGAAGGTCCTGAGGTCAAGAGAGACTTCGGGCCTGTACCCCAAGCACTGGGGCTTGTAGTTTACTGAGGATTGAGGAAAGGGGAAGTCACAGGCAGGGGGGACAGCACTTTTCAATGCATGCAAATTAGCTAGAGCCTGGCAGCCTTCCAGGACCTTGAAAGTGGCCAGAATGATGTGGGAAATGCCCACATTAAGATCGGGAGAAGGCTGGGCGTGTAACTAGGGACTGAGGGTGCTTACCTAGCATGTATGATACAGTGTTCAGTCCCCATCACCACAAAAACAACACAAAAGATCAGGAAAGAGACAAAAGAGGATGGCTGCCTGTCTAAAGAGTAAGAAATTTGATATAATCCTGGAATTGGGGTTGTTGCAAGTCATTAAGGTCAGGCCATGCTGAAATTTAAACTTACCTCATGAAGCTCTTTCTCCCATAAAGTGAAGATGTACTAGGCCAGAGAAGACAAACTGGTGCTCCACATTGTTGGTTTTGGCCCAGTTTTGTTTTGTTTTTTTTGAAGTTGCCAACACAGGCACATGGAGCAACTAGAATGTGGTTGAAAAACCATTTGGCAGTGCCTTTCAAAGTTAAATAGACACTCTGTGACTAATTCAACTCCTGGAAATATACTCAACAGAAATGCTCATACCCTTTCACAAAAAACGTGAAGTACCATATTCAGAGCTTAACTCTTTGTTAGAACCCAAACTGAAAACAACCTAAATACCCCTCAACAGAAATATGGATAATCACATGGAAGGCCGCCAGCATTGAGAATAAGCCATCTGCAACCACATTCAACAGCACAGATGCATCTCACACGTGCAATCTGAGGAGAGAGTCCAGGTCCAAGGGTGTACACCGCGTGATTCTACTCATATAATATTTAAAAGCAGGCACACTAGTCTGTTAAAAGTCAGGATAGAGACTTCTGGCTGGCATGAGGTGGAGCTAGTGACTAAAGGAGAGAGCAATAGAGAACTTTAGGGGGCAAGTCAGGTTCTGCATCTAGGCCTAGATTTTGTTGTATTCTTCCCCCTTATTTTTCACACTGCTTGGAATATTTCTATTCTTCACTTAACAGAAGAGAGTGCTTCCTGTCAGTCCTTAAAAGACCCTTCTTTTTGTTGACTGCATTGCATTCCACTGTGGAAATGTACCATTGTTTAAAACTTATAGCAAAACACATTACTTTAGCCATCTTGACCATCTTTAATGTACATAAAAAAGAAGGAAAAAAGTAAAAGCAGCTTATGGAATTTATAGGACCATCATACACATTTTGGGGTTTCTAAAAGGAGCAGGGAAAGAAATAGCTTATTTAAAGAAATGACAAATCTATCCAAATGTGGAAAGAGAAATAAATACCGAGATCCATATGGCTTAAAGAACTCAAAATGGTTGACTATAAAGAGACCTTCACTGACCCAGGTTGTAATCATATTGTCAAAAAAGTTAAATATAGAGAGTATTGAAAGCCATAAGAGAAAAGTAGCTACTTAGTCACAGGAGAACTGCCATTATTATTACTGTATGAATGCATTTCTCAGCAGAAAACTTGCAGGCCACAACAAAGTGGGGTAATACATTCAAAGTGCTGAAAGAAAAAAACCACGACTACTACACCTAACAAAGCTGTTCTTCAGAAATGAAAGAGAAATAGACTCTTCCAGAAAAGCAAAAATTGAGGGAGTTTATCCAGTAGTCCTGCTTTGCAGGAAAGGCTAGGGGGGGTTCTTTGAGCTGAAATGAAAGGACATTAGCAAATGAAGACATACGAAGGCATGAAACTCACAGGTAAGGGTAAGTATATAGCAAAAATCAGAATACTACTGTAATGGTGGCATGTAAATCACTTTATAGTATGAACTTTAAAACAAAGGTATGAAAATACAAGAATTTGTTGATGACGATATCAGGAGATGTAAACTGATAACAATGGCACAAATGGGAGAGAAATATGTGCAACTGAAACTAAGCTGTCAAGACTCTCGTTATGACAGGATGCTTTATATATGCATATGGAAATATCAAAAAACCCTGTAGCAGACACATAAATGTAGAGAGGAATAAAAACCCCACCAAAAAATATGTGCCAAAAACAACATCACAAAGGGTGACAGCAAGAGAGGATGAAGGGAGCAAAAAAAGTACAAAACTTAACAACAAGGCAGTAATAAGTCCTTAAATATCAACAATTTAAATCAGACAAACTCAGAGTGACTGGATTTAAAAAACAACACATATCTATATGCTACCTATGATATACTCACTTTAGATTCAAGGACGTGAATAGGCTCTAAATGAAGAGGTGGAGAAAAGATATTCCATGCAAAATTAATCAGAAGGGAGCATGAGTGGTTATACTTATACTAGCAAAATAGATTTTAAGTCAAAAATGGCCCCAAGAAACAAAGGAGAAAATTATACAATGATAATGGCCTGTCAATTCATTAAGAAGATATGAAACTATAGAGGTAGCACTCAACATCAGTGATTTAAATATAAAAGTAAATTTAGAACTGAAGGGAGAAGTATGATAAAACAATAGTCGGGATGTTCAGTACCCACTTAAAATAATGAACCCATCGTAGGAACGAATGATCAGTAAGGAAGAGCAGACCTGAGCAACACTATAGACGAGGAGGACCTAACTAACACAGAACATGTTCTTCTGAAGCACACACGGAACATTCTTTGGGATAGATCACATGTCCAGCTACAAAACAAGGCTTAACAAATTTAGGAAGGTTAAAATCATTCCAAGTACCTTTTCCAAATACAGTGGGAGAAGCTGAAAATCAATAACAAGTAAAATTGGAAAAGTCACAAATATGTGAAAATTAAGCAACACACTCCTGAACAATCAATGAATCAAAGAAGAAATCAAAGTAAATAAAAAGATATCTTAAGCTGGACACAGTGACATGTGCCTGTAATCCCAATGACTTGAGAAGCTGAGGCAGGAGGATGGCAAGTTTGAGGCCAGCCTGGGAAACTTAAAGAGACCCTGCCTCAGAGAGAGAGAGAGAATCCTAAGACAAATGAAAATGGAAACCCAGCATACCAAAATTTATGGGATGTAGTCAAAATAGTTTTAAGAGGAACTACAGTAGCAGTAAATGAAAAAAAGTCTTCAAATAAGCAACCTAACTTTATACATTGAAGAACGAGACATGGAAGGACAAACTGAGCTCAAATTAGTAGTAAGGATGAAAGAAATATTAGAACCAAAATGAATAGAGAATAGAAAAATAATAAAACAGACACGCCTGTAATCCAAGCGACTTGGGAGGCTGAGTCAGGAGGATCGCGAGTTCAAAGCCAGCCTCAGCAACTTAGCGAGGCCCTAAGCAACTCAGTGAGACCCTGTCTCTAAATAAAATACAAAATAGGGCTGGGGATGTGGCTCAGTGGCCGAGTGTCCCTGAGTTCAATCCCTGGTTCAAAAAAAAATAAAAATAAAAAAAATAAATAAAACAGACAGATGAAACTGTCTTTTTTTTAAAGATAAATGATAATCCCAGCAAGTTGAGAGGATGAGGCAGGAGAATTGCAAGTTCAACGCCAGTCTCAGGGGCTTGGGTTGTGGCTCAGTGGTAGAACACTTGCCTAGCATGCGTGAGGCACTGGGTTCCATTCTTGGCACAACATATCAATAAATGAATAAAATAAATGTCCATCAACATCTAAAAAAATGTTTAAAAATAAGCTATCATCAGCAACTTGTGAGGCCCTAAGCAACTTAGTGGGAGTTTACCTCAAAGTAATAAATAAGGGCTGTGGATGTGGCTCATTGTAAAACACTTGCTGTGTGAGGCGCTGAGTTCAATCCCCAGCACTGCCAAAAAAAATTATAATCATCTCAATAGTGACAGAAAAAGCACTGGACATATTTCAAAGAAGAGTGTTCAGGTGAGAGCTGAAAGCCCCAACGTGGACATGGACGTGGACGTGGATGTGGACGTGGACGTGGACGTGGACGGGTCCAGTAGACATGGTGACATGCCTGTGACCTCTTCTGAGGCGGCAGTTTCAGTGAGTGGCAGAATCCAGGTCGAAGTCAGAGAGGAAAGGGAAGAAACATCAGTTCCAGACTGCTGTGCTGTGCTGCATCAGACAGTGTCCCTAAAGCCCAGTCTGAGCACCAGTTTGTCCAACGGTGAAGATGGGAGGTAACTGAGGGTGGGTGTGGGACAAGGCTGTGAACGAAAGAAAAGGTGTGGGGGCATGACAGTCGGAGCCTTCGCATGCTTGGTTCACTGCTTGGGTGGGTATCCAAACTGCTCCTGAAGGAGGAGAAGCAAGGGGTGCAAACCACGGAAAATGCAGCTCTCTGCCACTAGACTCGACCTGGACGAGCAGCCTGCAAACACCAGAATGCAGAGAAAGAACCCAGGCACGAGCGATAGACTAGAACTCATTGATGTAGTAACAACATTCTTCTCTTAGGAAGAGGCATGTAAGAAAAGTTCTCTGAATTCTGATTAAAGCTGACGGGAGCTTGGTTTCTGTCTGTAGTGAGGCTCTTAGAGGTAGGAGTGGGGAGTATGCCCAAATATGTAACTGAAGAGGTGGAAAGTTGGGCTTTGGTTGGGGAGACCCTATAGCCCCAGGATCCTAGAAAGTTAAGAAGCTGGGCAGTGTGAGCCTGGGAGGTCTGAAGGGATGAGCTTCACAAGAGGAGGTGCAGCTTGCCTTGGGGTAAGACTGTTCATCTTAGCTGTTGAGACCTAAAGGATGTAGGTCCTCCCATGTGAAGGCAAAGAGGTAATAAGAGTCAGGGTGGAGAGGAATTGTGAGGAAAGCATCCTTTAGGTCCAGGACTGTGAGGTGAGAGGTAGAAGGGGGAATGTGGGAAAGGAGAGTGTAAGGGTTAGGAATCGCCGGATGGATGGGAATGACTGCCTTGTTAATTAGGTGGAGGTCTTGGACCAAGCGGTAGGCCCCTGAGGGCTTACATACTGGCAAGATGGGGTATTGCAGGGGGAGTCAGTAGGAATGAGGAGTCTCTGGTTAAGCAACCGGTGTATGATGGGTTTAAGTCCTTCTCTGTGAGCTTGGGAAATAGGACACTGAGGACGAGAAGACGTTTAGTCTGAGGTTTCAGTTGGATAAGGACTGGCTTGTGGTGGGAAGCTGTGATCGGCTTGGAGGTGTCCCAGACCTGGGGGTTGACTAGGTCTGGGGTCAGCGGTAGAGTAGGTGGTGTAGGAGTGCTAGAGAGTGTGAGGATCAGAGGGAGGAGGAGACATGCAGTAGGATCCCTGGGGAGAGTTTGTAGGGTAGCCCCAAGGAGTTGGAGGACGTCCCTGCCCAGGATGGGAATTGGGCAGGAGGGATGACCAGGAAAGAGAGTGTGAAGGGGTGTCCCTCTAGGGCACAGGCTAATTTTGCTATCCTTTGCACTTGTTCTGCCTGACTTTTTTCTTTTTTTTTGTACTTGGGATTAAACTCAGGGTACTCCTCCACTGAGCCACATCCCCAGCCCTATTTTGTATTTTATTTAGAGACAAGGGGTCTCACTGAGTTGTTTAGCACCTCAATTTTACTGAGAATGGCTTTGAACTTGCGATCCCCCTGCTTCAGCCTCCCAAGCCTCTGGAGTTACATGTGTGCACCACCATACCCCCTCTGCCTGACTCTTGAGGTCACATGAAGGTTTCCCTGCTCATGTGAATTCTAAAATCAGAGGCAATGGCATAGACGTTTTTACCTGACATGTCTTGAGGGACACTCCATTCACAAACCTAGAGAACATTGTCTTAGGTTTGATTAGCCCACATCTCTGGTTTGCAGTGTTGACAAGAGTAACAATCAAAACTGAAAAATGATCTCTTTATGTTACTCTTACATTTTTTAAATAAAAAGATTCGTTTCTGAATTCTTAAAAGCATTGTAACTTGTAACGTAAGGAGCTGCAACAGCTGCGCCCGATGGGCAGACGCAGCCGCAGCTGTCAGAGCAGGGCTCTGCCTCGTGGCCCCCTGCCAGCTTCCACAGCGGGCAGCAGACAGGAGCTCAGTTCACCCTGCAGTCCGACCCTTGCCTTGGGCAGCCTACCAGCCCAGGGTCCAATCTCGTGGGGCTCCCTCCCTGGCGGTTGGGCGCAGGATGCGCCTACAAGGAAGGCGAGGGGGGATGACAGCTCCCCGCCCCTTCCCGGTAGTTAGCCCGCCATTGGTCCACCCCTCATCCCATCATGGCCAGCCATTGGCTGATCCCTAGGCCGCCAAAGTTCAGCTTTCAACAATTGACCCTATCCTTGTTTTGCCTGCGAAGTTCCAGAGCTTAAAAAAAGCTCCCCGGCCATGTTCTCTCTCTCCTTCTCTTTCTCTTCAGGGCAGATGCTGTTCGTCTGCCTAATGAAAAATCTCTCCCGTGAGTTCCCGCATCCAGAGTGGGTTTTCTGGGCACTTTTTCACCTTTCATAACTGATGAAGTGGTCACTTTGGTGTGACTTTTTTTTTTTTTTTTTTTTTTTTTTTT
>JAJEJO010001839.1:225321-235624 GCA_020662805.1 Glaucomys volans | reverse complement strand
TTTTTTTTTTTTTTTTTTTTTTTTTTTGGTACTGGGGATTGAATCCAGGGGCACTCCACCACTGAGCCACTTCCCCAGCCCTATTTTGCATTTTATTTAGAGACAGGGTCTCACTGAGTTGCTTAGGGCCTCGCTAAGTTGTTGAGTCTGGCTTTGAACTCCTGATCCTCCTGCCTCAGCTCCCAAGTGCTGGGATTACAGGCGTACGCCACCGCGCCCGGCAGGCCCCTCTATATTTTATAGTGACCCATACTACTTTTTTGGAAAAAGTCTTAGGTGATGCCAATGCCACCCATATTTCATGCACAACCCTCTTTTATTTTATATTATTTACTAATAATGTAATAAGCACCTGCAAACCCATCATACAACTTGAAACCAGGACATGGAGAGTTTATCTAGTTAAACCTATGTGTCCCTTCACAACACTTTGCATGCTGGTAATTATTTATAGGACTTATATTTGTTTAGTGAAGTCCTAAGTGAAAACGACTGGAGACATTTGATTTATATATTTTATGTATATATATATATATATATACACACACACATTTTTATACACATATATATATTTTTTATTTTTATTTTTTGGTAATGGGGATTGAACTCAGGGGCACTCAACCACTGAGCCACATCCCCAGTCTTTTTTGTATTTTATTTAGAGACAGGATCTGAAGAGTTGCTTAGGGTCTCACTAAGTTGCTGAGGCTGGCAATTCCCTCCTACCTCAGCCTCCTGAGCCACTGGGATTACAGGTGTATACCACTGCACCCAGTTCATCATCATATTTTACCTGCAGTTGGTAAAATATCTGATACACAGAAGAATTTAGTATCTTTAATTTAATTTAATTTTTTTTTTTTTTTTTTTTTTGCTGGGCATGGTGGCATTTGCCTGTAATTCCAGTCACTTGGGAGTCTGAGGCAGGAAGATCACAAGTTTGAGGCCAGTCTCAGCAACTTAGCAAGAACCTGCCTCAAAATAAAATAAGAAAGGATTTGGAATGTAGGTCAGAATGTGGTAGAATATTTGCCTCACATGTGCTATGCTCTGGATTCAAACCCTTGGAGCCTCCAACCAGCAATTTTTTTTTAATTCTGATAAAAAAATCATTTTTTGACAAATTTATCATATAATTTTTTCCAGATTGAAATTTTAATTTCATTAACTTAAAAGGTGAGCCAAATGTGTATTACAAATCTTATTAAACTTATTTATCTGACATATATGTTTACATGGATAACAAACAGGATTTCCAGTAACTTATGAAACTGTCCATCGATGGTTCATTTAAGAATATTCTTACTTTTGCTGGGTTTGGTGGTGCACCCTGTAATCCCAGCGACATGGGAGCCTGAGACAGATGGATCCAAGTTCAAGGCCAGCCTTAGTGACTTGGCAAGATTCTCAGTGATTTAGCAAGACCCTGTCTCGAAATGAAAAATACAAAGGGGTTATGGCTCGGTGGTAGAGCACTTGCCTAGCATGTGTGAGGCACTGGGTTCAATTCTCAGCAGCACATATAGAAAACTAAATAAATAGATAAATAAAATTAATGTCCACTGATAAAACAAAACAAAACAAAAACAAAAAAGCATTGGGGATGTAACTCAGTGGTAAGGCACCAAGGGGTTCAATCCCCAATGCCCCCCAAAAATCTTTTTTCCATGGCTGTTCATTGAAAGACAAAATAAGCAAGACCTCTGAAACAACAACAACCTTTCTATGATATTGCATAAATGCTAGATGCAAACTTTCGATGTAAATTTAGTCATTGTCAAGTCCAGGGATGAAGATGGGAGGCATGAGTGTTCACAGTTCAGTTAAAAGATGGCAATACAATTCTCCATCGCAGATATTTCATGGTGTGCTGTTCAGTAGTGTTAGGTGTGTTCCTGCACCAGGTCTTCCGAACTTTTTCACCTGAAACTCAGCGTCTATTTAACCATGACTACCATCTCTCCTTCCCCCCAGTCCAGGTTTTGAAGGGTTTGACACCTTTAGAGATCTCACGTAAGTGGAGTCATTCATTATTTGTCTGTTTGTGACCGGTTAATTTCACTTACTATAATGTCCTCAAGAACATTATTTAACCCAGTGAGATGCACTTCAGATTTCTGACCTTCAGAATTATCAGATAATAAATGCATGCAATTTTAAGCCACTTGTAGTAACTTGAGATTGCAGAATCAAGAAACTAACAGTCTTGTTTGTTATGAGCTTCTTCAACCACTGTAACCTGTACCAGATCTAGACTGATTGATTTTTTTTTTTTTTTTTGGTGGTGCTGGGGATTGAACTCAGGGCCTTGTGCTTGCAGGGCAGGCACTCTACCAACTGAGCTATATCCCCAGCCCTAGACTGATTGATGTATGCTGAAATGTCCTGATTTTTCTCTTTTCTTTCCACAAATTAGTGGAACTCAGCCTTCCATTGTTACTGTTTTTTTTTTTTTTAAAGAGTATTAGTTGCCCAAATGAAGTAAGAGCAGAGCTGAATTATTAGAATCTGTGGTCTCTGAAGGCCATGCAGCACTGGTCCTCTCCCACTCTGCTGCATAGGTCTAGGGCATTCTCCAGTGTTCTTTTCTCAGAATTTTGGTTCACCAGGAATGGAGGGGGTCCTTCTCCTGGGGATATGTAACAGTGGCACAGGGTGTGGGTGATTCCACCATTTATGGGTGATGAGTTCTGCTCCCTCAGATGTTGAAGCATAACACCAGAGAAGCACGCCAAGGCAAGCATGTAGAGCAGGTTTCATTTAAAGGTAGTAACACAGACCTCTCGCGGGAGGGAGAAGGGGGCCATGGCCGGTGTTCTGGAATCCCGAGAAGTGAGAGTGCCCTGCATCTTTTATAGATTAGTCTTCTGCTCTCTCTCCACCTTATCTCTCTCCTTCCTGCCTAAGTGACTAGGCCCAGGAGATGCCGGTGACGTGGCAAAAAGGTGAGAAGCAGATGGGTAGGGGAAGGACCAAATGGGGTGATTAAGGCAGGTAGGGGTCCAGGGGGCATTAAGTAGCAATTTGCTGCCTGCAGCCTTTTGGGTAGGGTAGTGTAGGCGGGTAATTTTGGTGATCAAAGGGCTCTGGAGACATGACATTCCAATCTCCCAGGGGCGGTCTCCAACTTCCCAGACTCAGAATGCCTCCATTCCTCCATTGGACCATATTCCTTGTTCTGCACTAGCAGCCCGTCCTCAATTCAGACTTCATGGGTGTGTGTGGGCCAGTGGGAAACACCAGAGGCTTTCCTCTTTAGCCTGAAAAGCAGAGGTTGGGGTGACTGAAGGAGGGGGAGGCACTGCCATGCTGTTCAGCAGGCAGCGTCCCCTCTGGATATCAAAATCTCCTGGGGTGGAGGTTCCTGCAGCCTGGCTGCAGCTCTGACCTGTCCAGCTGGAGGGGAAGGTTATGGGGAGAGGCCGGTCCAAGCTTGTTTTGCTTGTTTTTTTCAGCAGCCACCTACCAGCCAATATGCCCTTTGGTGGAAAAATTCACTCTACTGCTATTGAATAGCTGTGCTTCAAGTGTTCTCTAGAAACAAATTTGTAGAATCACAGATCCCTGCATTATTTTGGATAGGAACTAGTTCTCAGAATCAAACCATGACAGAAAAGACAGCAAAGATCTTTTATTTGATTCACTACACATGTGAGTTGTGATTCTTTTGTTGCAAAAGCTAATGTTCATCTAGAATTTTTTATATTATTAGATTGATTTAAATATATTTTGTTTTGGTGCTGGAGATTGAACCCAGGGCCTGGCGCATGCTAGGCAAGTGCCTACCACTGAGTAGTCTCCAGTCTCTAAATATTGTCTTCTGATTAATGAAGTTATTTTTCAAGCATGCAGTTTTATATGTCGTTTAGATTTATTAGTGTTTAGTTTTTGAACAGTTAATACATTTTACATGTAATAACTGCTTAGAAACTTTTTTTTCTTTTTTTTTTTTTTTTGGTATTGGGGTTGAACGCAGGGGCACTCAACCACTGAGCCACATCTCCAGCCCTATTTCGTATTTTATTTAGAGACAGGGTCTCACTGAGCTGCTTAGTGCCTTGCCCTGCTGAGGCTGGCTTTGAACTCGCGATCCTCCTGCCTCAGCCTCCCGAGCTGCTGGGATTACAGGTGTGCGCCACCGCGCCCGGTTTAGAAAACATTTTTTAGTTACCTGCCACCATAAGATAGTTTTTATTTATGGAAAGGCTTATTTTATTTTAAAGTAAGGCTATTTAGGAACAAAAGTGGGTCAATTTAACTAAAGTATTAATAACACAAATGATTTCTATATATGACAAAACTGCAGTTGCAACGATGGCTTAACAGGAATTTTGGGGTTCCCCCAGGGAGTGGGATGGGTAGAACACCGCTACGGAAGCCGGGAAGGCCGGAGAAAGGCCAGTCTATCCCATGCTTCACCAGGACAGGACAGAAAAGTCGGCCCCGCCTTCTCGCCACTGCGGCGCAGTGCGCAGGCGCACCGAGACGCCGCAGTTGGCTGGTAGGACTCACTGCGCAAGCGCGAGCGCGCCCGCCGCCTTGGTCCCCATGGAGCTTCCGTAGCGGTGCTGGCGCCGCGCGGAGCGTCCGGGATGAGCGAGGCGGAGGCCGACCGCTGGGCGTGGCTGCTGGTGCTCTGCTTCGTGTTTGGGTGCAATGTCCTTCGGATCCTCCTTCCGTCCTTGTCCTCCTTCGTAAGTGTCTGTCTGGCCTTCCAGGGCGGGTGGGGATGCCGCCGCAGGGCCGGTGGCGAGGCCGGGGCTCCCAAACCCGCTGCCCGGGCGGGACGCGGCCGCGGCGC
Organism: Glaucomys volans; assembly: GCA_020662805.1. Classification (NCBI taxonomy): domain Eukaryota; kingdom Metazoa; phylum Chordata; class Mammalia; order Rodentia; family Sciuridae; genus Glaucomys; species Glaucomys volans. The sequence goes on along the minus strand of JAJEJO010001839.1, from coordinate 230,823 downwards.
CTTGGCTGGCCCGCTGGCGTTTTCGGGTTTTGGGTTCGTTCCCAGGTCTAAAGTTGCAGCGCTTTGCCTCCGGAACCGACTTCGTGATTCTGGAGCGGCGGAGACAGCGGCAGCTCTTGGTCGCGCTTTCACGTGGCAGGAGTCCTCCCGCGGTGCCCGGCGGCCAGCCTCGCGCGTTCAGTTAGCCCTGGTCCCTGCACATTCGAGCGCCCTCGGCTGCGGGGCCCGGGGCTTCCCGAGGCCTCGCCGCATGGTCGGCGGTGCCAGGTCCCGGACGACGGGGCCCAGGTGCGGGGCCCGCATTTTGGGATGAGCGGGGCAAGGAGACTGGTGTCCCCCAGTACAGGGTGATGTACTCCCAGTACAGGGTGATGCCTTCTGGGTCCGAGGGGGCAACACGCCATGGGGAGCAGTCTCGCCCGCCTCGTGGCCAGGTGTCAGCTGCTGTGCGGGGAATGTCATCAGCTTGTCACCTCCCAGAGGCGGAAAGGGGGTAAGAGTTTAGTAGTTGCACGAAGTCATTCAGCCAGTGACTGTCGGGTGGAGATTGGAGCCTTGCTTTGTGATTCTTCCAGTTCTGCACTCTTGCCTGTTGGAGCATGAGCAAGGGATTTGGTGGCAGATCGTAGGGCAGGGGCACCCTCCCTTTGCCCTCAGCAAAAGCCAGGGGCTGTCTGACTCAGACTGAGACTTCAGACTAGAAACAGCTCTTTCTCTCCTAATATAAATTGGTGGTGGCGGCATAGTTTAGACTAGGCAGGACTCCCACTTCTTTGTTTTATTCTACCAGGATTGGTTGCGTGTGTTTTGAGCAAAACTCTCTTCTAGGGCCTTACCCCCTTGCCCCAAACTATAGAGGACTTTCTTTTAAGCCCTGCTCCCTCTTCAGAGTCTTTCCTGATGCTACCTGGTGGTTAAGAGAGTGTCCTAGGTGCTTAGCATTGCATAGAAGACTGTAGAAGATCTTTTTTTTGCTTTTTGTTATGGTTTAGCTCTGAGGTGTCTCCCCAAAGCTCACGTGTGAGATGATGCAAGAAAGTTTGGAGGCAAAATGATTGGGTTATGAGAGCCTTTACCTAATCAACGCCTTATCCACTGGAAGGGATTAAGTGTGTGGAACCTCTAGGCAGGTAGGGTGTGACTGGAGGAGGTAGGTCACTGGGGGTGTGCCCTTGGGGTATATATTTGTCCCTGGTGAGCAGAGCTCTGTTTCCTGATTGCCACGTGTTGAGCTGCTTTCTTCTGCCATGATGTTCTGCCACATCTTAGGCCCAGAGCAATGGAATTGGCCATCTGTGGACTGAGACCTTTGAAACTGTGAACCCCAAATCAACTTTTCCTCATCTAAAATTGCTCTTGTCAGGTCCTTGGTCACAGCAGTGAAAAAGCTGACCAAAACACTTGTCTTTCTTTTTATTGTAAAGTGCACATCATTGTTAGCTGTGCTGGCTTTTCTACCACAGCATCTTTTATTACCTTGAGCTGAGTGAGACTCTTGCCCTTTACACAGTAGCTCTCGTCCCCTTCCCTGACAATAGCCTTTCTTTTTTTTTTTTGTTTGTTTGTTTGTTTGGTACTGGGGATTGAACCCAGTGCTCTATCACTGAGCCACATCCCCTATTTACTTAGCATACTATCTCATCCAGGCTGTAGCATGTCAGAATTTCCTTCCTTTTAAAGGACTGAATAATATTCCATTGGATGTATGTACCACATTTTGTTTATCCATTTATTGTTTTTTTGTTTTTGTTTGTTTGTTTGTTTGTTTGGTACTGGGGATTGAACCCAGTGCTCTATCACTGAGCCACATCCCCAGTCCTTTTTATTTTTTATTTTGATAGAGGGTCTCACTCAGTTGCTTAGGGCTTTGCTAAGTTGCTGAACCTCCTACGTTCCTGGGATTACAAGTGTGTGCGTGCTTGTTTATCCTTTTCATCTATTGATGGACGCTTGGGTTATTGCTACCTTTAAAAAAATTTTTTTTTTTTAGTTTTAGATGGACACAATGCCTTTAATTAATTAATTTATTTATTTTATGTGGTGCTGAGGATCAAACCCAGTGCCTCACTCTATCACTGAGCCACAACCCTAGCCCTACTGACTCTTGTAAGTGAAGCTAGTAGAAATGGGTGTTCTAATATATGTTTGAGTGCTCTCCCATTGATCTGCACTCCCAGGCCTTGGTGTAGCCCCCTTAAGAGGGGTTCATGGTTACTCCAATTTGTACCCGGTCTGTCAGAAATTCCAGAGACTGAACTTGTGACCAGTGTTTGAGGTGGGTTTGTCCTGTGGGACTGAGCCCTGTACCTGTGGGATCTAATGCTGTCTCCTGGTAGGTAGTTCAGAGTTGAATTAAATTGAATTAGACGACACCTAGCTGGGGTTTCTGTGGAATGATTGCTTGGTTGCTGGCAAGGAAGTCACCACCCATTTGGGATCACAGCTGCCATGTGCTTTGTGAGTGTGTGTTCACATCTGTGTATTTTCTTTGGAGACTGTCTGCACAGGCCCTTTGCCCTTTTAGTCCAGTGTGTGGATTTGCTGCGTAGGTGCAGGAGGGTCATACTACAGGTAGGCCCCTGGGGACTGGTGTGGCCGAGGCTGGGGTGAGGGTCCTGGCGAGCCACATGCAGTGCCTGGTTGCGGGCAGCTCGTCCCTGATACCCAGCTTTGCAGACAGCTGGGTTCAGTTTGAGTAGTTGCAGGGTGCCATTGTGTTTGGTTTGCAGGGCCTCCCACTGCTTTATAGCTTCAGCATTTTCAAAATTATCCTTTTTTTTTTTTCTTCTCCCCCTGTGTACTGGGGATTGAACTCAGGGGCACTCCACTACTGAGCCACATTCCCCAGCCCTATTTTGTATTTTATTTAGAGACAGGGTCTCACTGAGTTGCTTAGTGCCTCCGCATTGTTGAGGCTGGTTTTGAACTAGTGATCCTCTTGTCTCAGCCTCCTGAGCTGCTGGGACTGTAGGCATGTGCTACCTGGCTATCCTTCACTTTTTGCTGGAAAATGTGGCTATCTCCCTTTCCTGCCAGAGGACAAAGCAAAAGGTGGATACTGTAGGATCTGCATGGGTGGCATGTTCCTTAGACATCCCTTTCCAAAGCAGTCAGTCCCTCAGTGAGGCCCTGCTGTGAACCTGGCCGGAAGGTGGCTCCAAGTGTTGGTAGGATACAGCCTGCCTCACATGACCTGCTGGGACTTGCTGCTGAGGGTGATGAGGCAGAGAGCAGTCTATGAGGGGTCCAGTGTCGTAGGAGGAGGGGCAGCTATAGGCCTGGAGTTCTGCTAGAGCTTGGGACCCAGCTGGGCCTGCTGACCCTGGCCGGGAGTGGCCTCTGGGCCTTTCAGGGTCTGGAGCTCTGCAGGGGCCTTGGTGCTTTGCTGAGAGGGAAGAGCGTCTGTCCTGTGTCCAGGGATGTTCCCCTGCTTGCCCGTAGAGGTCTAGAGGTCATGCAGATGAGCCAGGCTGTTTGTGTTCAGATGGCTCTGGTCTTGACTTGTGGGACTGTCATTCTGAGCACTGGGGCTGTGCCTGCTGTTTTATTTAGTGTGGGCCTGGCTGTCCCAGGAGCGCTGCTGTGTTCCCTCTGCCTCTCGTCCACTGGCCAGGACTTCCATTGGGGTGTTTGCTGGTTATTTGGGGCAGGTTGCTGGAGGCCAGCATCCCCCACCTGGACCTCCCTGCCTCCGTGCACCCTTGTGGTGCTGTGACCCAGCCCCATCTTGAACAGTTGGTGGGCGCCACCTGGCGGCCCTGTCACCTCATCCTCGTGTTCCCGGCCCAGTGGCACAGGTGTGTGTGGGAGGGAGAGGCCTTTGGGTGGCAGTCAGCCTGGGTGGGCTGCAGTTCTCCACAGGTCTCCCCTGCCCGTGGGGGCCTTTGGGTCTTGTTGGGGCGGGCACGTTCCTCAAACCACGAGTTCACGTCTGTACTTCCAGTTCTCAGTTGCAGTCCTTCCCAATGCCCCTTTGTTTTTTTCTGACAGGAGACTGGCTCCCCTTACGCTTAATGCTTATGTGATGTCCCTGCACATGATCTCCCATCAGCTCTGCCACCTGTACCCAGTGTGGACGGCTGCTTCGTCCTTGCTTGGCTTCTGATGCCATGTTTGGCAGAGTCCCTGCTTTCTGACATGTCTCTGTACCCTTACCTGTTCAGATTCTGACCCCATTTCTGGCAGCCCTGTCTTGGGGGTTCTCTGTTACTATGCTTGACCCTGGGCCACCTTGCTAAGTGCTCCGGTGTGGGGGGACCCCTCCCTACTGGGCTGTGGGGCCTCTACCTCATCACTGCCCTGCTCAACCCCACCCCACTCATCCCATCTAATCTGGGACTCGGCTCTTGAGGACGGGAACAGGATGCGTGTTCCCAGTCACTCAAATGGCTGCTCTGATGATGAAGTTGATTTTCATTTTATAATCCTAATTGGATGGTTAAGTGAAAAATACACACGTTTGTACCGTAGCAATCCGTGGACATATTTGCAAAAGGAAAAATGTAGGGCTGGGGTTGTGGCTCAATGGTAGAGCGCTGGCCTAGCACATGTGAGGCCCTGGGTCCGCCCCTCAGCATCACATTAAAGAAAGAAAGATATTGTGTCCATCTACAACTAAACACACACACACACACACACACACACGCACGCACATGCACACACATACACACACATGAAAAAAATATATAAAGGGAAAAATTTAGTTTGTATAGTCATTCAAATTCAAGGGAGTTGGGGGTTTTCATCTTACTGTTGGGAAGATGAGGCAAAGGCCACAGAGTCTAGTTGTGTAGGTCAAGGGCAGCTTGAAGGGCACAGCATCATGATGTTGGTTTGTCCTGTCCAGCCAAACCATAGTCAGTCACCTCAAAAGCAGTGGTGGGGGATTCCCTCAAGAGGCTGTCCCAAACCCTCTGGAGACAGGCCTGGGTGGAATTCCAAAGAAGGAAGCTCTAAATGCTGGGGTGCTCTGTGCAGAGCATTACTCAGGGGAGCCAGCGTCTGGAGCGCTGCAGTCATCCTCGTGAGAGACACTGAGGAGCAGGGTTTTCCTAGGTATGTCCTCCACACGGGGATTGGTTCTGAAGTGTCTGGGTGTTTGAGGGATTTGCTGAGGGTGGCTGGTTTCTCCATGTTGAGCAAAAAGGCTAATGGCCCAGTGTTTTCCAGCAACTCCCTAAACCATGTATGTATCTGGGAATGTTCAAAGCCGCATCTTGGGTTCAAGCCTGAAAGGAAAACAGGCACACTGTTTTCAGTCGGAGCACAGCAGGACAGGCGGGAAGCTGGGGAACCCTTCCCTCCCCACGTGGAAAGACACTGATCTCAGCCATCTGCCCTGCCAGGTGTCCCGAGTGCTGCAGAAGGATGCAGAGCAGGAGTCGCAGATGCGGGCAGAGATCCAGGACATGAAGCAGGAGCTCTCCACGGTCAACATGATGGACGAGTTTGCCAGATATGCCAGGCTGGAAAGGAAGATCAACAAGATGACAGACAAGCTCA
>JAJEJO010001839.1:203624-225221 GCA_020662805.1 Glaucomys volans | reverse complement strand
ATAGGGTTTTGTAGGACATAGGCTTTGCTTCTTAGGTGTTCTAAATGTTGACAGAAACTTTCATGTTCTCTGGAAGAAACCCAGTAATAAACAGTACTTTCTCCTTGTTTGCTGGTGAAACTGTGCATTCTAAACAAAGAATCCTCTAGGGATCCTTTTAGATTTTCTTTGGAGCCAACATGCCTTTGTAGGTTTTCATGTTCAAATTCAGTACTTTTCCAAGGGAAGCCTAGGTAAAGATCTTGCAGTGGGTTCTCAGAGCCTTTTGTTCCGCTCTCTGGAGAATGCCCAGGGTGCTGAGAGGCCCTGCTGGTCTGTGCAGAGTAAGAGCGGTTTTCGTGGGACGAAGAGCACCGGCTGGGGACAAACTGGACTCCTGCTTGAGGATTTATGTGTGCTGTGGACCAGGAAGTAGGAAGAGAGTTCGTACTGTTGATAAGGGTAAGGCATTGTACAAAGAACCTCTGGTTTAGGTGAGTGATTTTAGGGTTTTAAGTGAAGCTATCCTGACCTCCCAATCTGATGGGTAAGGTGTGGAGTTCTGTTCTACATTTCTAGACACATTGTTGAGTCTGTGATTGGAGGAAGCTGTGAGACCCAGCACTTCTGGGGTGTAACGTGCCCTCAGTTCCCAGACTGGCTTCCTATTTCATCCTCTTCTCCTTTCCTTTCAGTGAAAGCACGGACGGCTCAGCTGGCCAAGATAAAATGGGTCCTAAGTGTTGCTTTCTACATACTGCAAGTAAGTGTGCTGTCACCAGGGCCACTGTGACTGGGGATGGCCTGGCCTCCAGGTGCTGTGGGCTGTGGAACCTGCTGTGCCCCAGGGTCCTGCCAGCATGTGAATTTCTCACTGCACTGGGCCCCGGTTGTCAGAGATTGGGACTTTGGCAGTGCACTCCGAAGTGACTTCTTGGAGTTCCCACGCTGCCTCTATTCCAGTACAGTTTTAAGGCCTGTGGGAGTGTTGCAAGAAGTTCATAAGGACTTGTATTTTCTAAGACCTGCAGTCATTTGGACATTACGTGTTCCCTAGTAAACAGCACTCGGTACCCTCCAGGCGGGGACCGGTTCTTCTCACTCAACTTGGCTGCAGAGTCCTGCCATGTAGCTTCCCTTGGCGCTGCCGCCTCTGCTGCTGCTTGTGCGAGGCTGTGGCTGTGCTGCTGCCTGAGAGGAGTCTGACATTATGCACGGTCTCTGCTGAGGTGAAGGATCTAACCAACCTCCTGAAGCCTAAGCCTTGCGTAGGCTGGAGTGAGTGGTCCCGAGGCCCTGTGTTTGATCCCAGTTTGTTTTCATAGAGACAGGGGTTACCCCAGAGCCCTTCTTAGATCTGCTCATTTTAGGGGCACATTCAAGGCTATGAAGGGGACAGAAGACCACTTCAGCTTTCCACTCACCTTTGAAACTTGGGTCACCTCTGCATTCCTAGGCCGACACTGCTCTTGGGGGCCTTAGCTCATTTCTCAGGGACCTCGGAGGTGTGGAGTGCTTGGTGTCTCCCTATGTGCTCGGCTGTGGTTCAGCTGGGCAGAGACAGGCAGTGGGAACGGAGCGCCTGCCTTATTCGAGGACTCGGCTGGTTCATCAGCTGACTTACGTAGTGTGTATTCGGATTTGTAAGGCCACAGTAAGGTGGCAGTTCCCTGGCAGAGGCTCAGCCGCTGTTGGCAGTGTGTTCTGGGCATGTCTGTGAGCTGCTCCTCGGCTCGACCTTCCTTCTTGAGGCTGCAGCATGGAGAGCAGAGGCTGGTGTGTCTGTTCTGTTGGCTGTGAGGGCCGGGTTGACAGGGCTTTGGCCGTCGGTCCCTCAGTGTTCAGTGTGTTGCTGCCTTTTTCCCTGTGGTCATTTGTGTGATGGCAGGTGGTCTGTACTCACCGGAAGTGTCTTTCCAGGCTGCCTTGATGATCTCGCTCATTTGGAAGTATTATTCTGTCCCTGTAGCTGTTGTGCCGAGTAAATGGATCACACCACTAGACCGCCTGGTCGCCTTCCCTACTAGAGTAGCAGGTAAGAACTTTCTGGAAAATGCAGTGGAAGACCGGGGAGGCTTCTGTAGAGGTGTGTGGTGGGAGACTGAGTTACCTGGTATCATCGTCACCATGCGTTGGCAAGCTGTGGTTTGTCTCAGCCTTGTGTGAGGCCTGCGGTAGAGAAGCTGAAGTCCAGAGCAGCTGCTTTCCTTGTCCAGGGTCACTGCAGTGTTCAGGAGCGTGCTTGAAATCAGCTTCCAGAACCCAGGCCCACCACGGGGAGTCTGATGCCCCTTCATTGACATTCCACCTCTAGTTCCCAAATTCTCTTTTCAGCCTGGAGTGTGATTGGCCTTTTTGCACGCTTGCTGCTTGTGAGCCTTCTTTCACTTTGGAAGATAATCTCTTTTGGATGTTAAAAGTAGTATGTGTCATTTAAGAAGGATTAGAAACACAGGAATAATTAAAAATCCCATGTTGGGCATGTTGGTACACGCCTGTAATCCCTGTGACTGAGGCTCAATCGTTGCTTCCAAAAAAACCAACCAAATAAAAACACCAAAAACCCCCATTAGTTATGGGTTAATGCCTGTTGGAGTGTATTTTTTCCCGGTCTTTTTTTCCATTTATCTGTTGTAGTTAAGAACACCTGGTACATATCATTCTTCTACTCTGTTTCTTGGAGCCTGAAGTCCAAGATCAAGGTGCTGCAGGTTCCATGCTGATGAGGGCACTTTTTCTGGTTCATAGGTGGCTTCTTCTTGCCTGTCTTCAGGTGGTGGAGCGAAGGCAAGAATGAGCTCTCGTCTCAGAGGCCCCACTTCCTAACACTTTCACTGGGATTAGGGTTTCAGCATGTGGATTGGGGGTATAAACATGTAGAACACGGCACTGTATCAATTCACTAAGGAATGTTCTTACAGTCTATTAATATCATACACAGTAATGCATCTTCCTGGCAGGAGGGGGAAATCAAAGCAATGTCTGTAGTTCAGTGTCCTTTCTGCTTAGTAAACCATGCAGCCCTGGGGATCTGTATGGTTTGACAGATTTGGACTTATTCTTTCTTAGCCCAGCTCTGCTCAGAAACAGTTGCAGTCCTGTAATTTCCTCTAATTAGGTTGAAGGTGACAAGCTTATCAGCATTGTCTTATGTTCAATTTCTTTATTTTCAGGTGGTGTTGGAATTACCTGTTGGATTTTAGTCTGTAACAAAGTCGTGGCAATCGTCCTTCACCCTTTCAGCTGAAAAGGGAGATGAATATGCTGTGGGACTTTCTTGTACTGGGATTAAACTCAAGGGCTCTTCACCACTGAGCCGCAGCTCCAACCCTTTGTATTTTTAATTTTGAGGCAGGGTCTTGCTAAGTTGCCCAGGCTGGCCTCAAACTTGCCATCCTCCTGCCTCCACCTCCCAAGTTGCTGGGATTGTAGGTATGCTCCACCACACCTGGCCCAGCTATATGACTTCTAAAAATGATTCTCTTAGTAGCTTCAAAGTCTGATTGCCACTAAAAAAAAAAAAAACAAAAAAAAAACCCCAAAGTTCATAGGGTAGTTTTCGTCGAGTGTGTTCTTGGGTTTATGTGAGATTCTCCTAGGAATCCCAGTGTCCTGCAGTTGGCAGCGTGTGCTTCAACTGCCTAACACCAGATTCGAAGTGCTGATTTGCTCTCTGGACACACAGTCCTGTTGCCAACTGGAACGTCAGAATTTTCTAGCAACTTAAGTACTTTTTAAGCCAGTTTAGAAAGTAGCTTAATTTTATTATCTCTACTAGAACTTGAACATTTGTTTCTTGTCTCATGTAGTACAACTGAAAGAGTAACACTAATTAACATTTCTTGTTCTTTTTCTGTGTCTAAATGTCATTTGTTGAATGAACATGTGTATAGTGTATATTATCTACTTATTTGGAGCTATTAGTTTTTCATTACAATGTTTTATAAGTGTGTTGATGAGACCATAATGCATTGTTTTGTGATTGAATTGTTCTGTATTTAAAGCTTTTCAAATTAAGTATGTTTTATAAGCATTTAATATTTATACTCAGTAGAATGGAACAAAGTTAAACAAAGTAGGGAGTCTGATTAAGTTAATCTGAACTGATACTTGTTTGACCTCTAAAGTATAATTCTGCTAATCTGTTTTTTTGAGGCACTTTTTCTAATTACAATATTTGCAAGTGCTGGTGTGACTTCCACCACCACTTATTTGCTGTGAACAGTTCGTAATTGACAAGTGGTGAGAGGCGTGGCTGTTAACTCAGTGCGACCACAGCACCGTACGGCTGAATGCTGTCACTCGTTTTCAAAAGATCATGTTCTTAATTCTTGTGTTTCTCATGATCTAATAAGTAGCTCACTATTACTTCAGCTGATTGTACTGTGAAAAGACAAAGTGCTTTGGTCCTTTAGTTTCTTGTCATATTGAGGCCCACCAGGGTGGGTTTGAAGTTCCACTAACTTGAGCTCACGAGACACTGCAGACTTCCCAGCACCCACCTTATTTTATGAAGTGTGAGACCAGCACAGCAGTATTCATAGCAGATGGCGTCAGGAGGCCTGGCAGCAACTCTGGAGTCTCATCACCCACGGGAGACACTTCGGCTCTAACAGATGAGAAGCCACCCGCAGGATAGAGGGGCACAAGGAGGCTGCAGAGTATGGCATCCTGATGGAGTTCAGCGTGGGGGGCTCCTGCCTGCCTCCCTTTCCCAGTGAGCCACAGCCCTAATGATGGGTCACATGGGAGTCAGTTGGGCAGCCAGGACAGCACCCCAGGGCCTCTGCAAATCACTGATCAGTGTCAAGGACCCTCTGTCTTCCACTCGATGCCACAAGAATCGTGACGAGTCTCCCTAAGGTTAGAGGAAAGACTGGGTTCAGAGCTCCTAACTCCTTCCGTGCACACGAGTGGTTTGTGGAGATTGAGTAGGAAGGAGAGATGTCCCTTACGCTGCACATCATTGTTTTGTTTTTCAAAAATTGTATTTGTTTTTAAGTTGATAATAAACACAGTGTTGAATTAAAAAGATAACAGAAAGGGATACCATCTTGTAACCCAGTTTCCCAGAGTTCTCATGTTATCAGTTTCTCGTGATTTTTCCGAGATATTCCATGTGTTTATGAATACTGATGTAAGTACTTCTAAAGTAACATTTGTTAAGTTATAAAAGTAAAACCTGAAAAGAAAGTAGTTCTTGTCTTATTTTTTTTTTAAACTAATTTGGACAGTATAGAAAAATCGTGGAAAGCACAGCCTCTGATTCCACAGGACTAGGATTGCTGGGTTTTGCTTTTTCTGTGTGTGGTGTGTATAATATTTATGGATAACACAGGTTTTAATTTTCAAAATATTTTGTATATATATGTGGAAATATATACAAAATGTTTATTACATTTACATATTTTAAAATATATAGCTTCACATAAAAACAAACATCTCTTTAATTTGAAACACACCTCAAACAGTCTTCTTACTAGTTTTGTTGTACACTGTGTGCGCCACGCTGGGAGACCTTTGCCTGCACAAGTCCAAGTCACTTTCCAGTGGGTCCCTGCTCCTCTTGCCACCGCAAGGATGGTGCTGCTGGAACTGGATTTCCCTTCCCTGGGCTGTTGGGCTCTGGCCTTGTGTGGTTTTTCTTGTGCTGGGTAAAGGTGGGTGGCCTGTGGGAACCCGTTCCCCTGAGCCTGGCCTTTGAGACTCCAAGGAGCTTCTTCTGACCACCTGAGACAGTGACATCTCCCTCCTATGCAACTGATTCATCGGCCAATTTTGTGTTGACCGATGCCATCTACCATTGTGTACTTTGGTCGCTTATGTTTTAGATCCTGTTTTTTTTGGTAATAAAGGGTTTACTTTCTAGTGATGCCCTAAGTGCCCTCAGGGCCAGGGACAATTATTTAGACTGTTGACCTTTCCAGCATGCCAATAAATACAGGAATATTTAACTGAAAGAAAAAAAAAATAACTTGCAGTAATTTTTCTACCAGGACCATAAGACATATATATATATATATTTTTTTTTCAGTCATCAGTGAACCTTTATGTGTATGTGGTGCTGAGAATGGAGCCCAGTGCCTCACACATGCTAGGCAACACTCTGCTACTGCACTATGACCCAGCCCCCATAAGACATGTAAAAGTGCATTTCCTTTGTAGTTGAGGTGATATCAGTTAACTGTCAGAATTTCCTGGGGTGCTGTTCCTTTCGAGGAGACCCCCAGGCTGGCCGTTCATGCTGCCCCTGGTGTGCAGGTGTTGTGGGGCAGCTCTTCCGCATGCACGGTTGGGGTCCAACACCTCCTCCCTCAACCTTGCAGTGCTGACTTCTCTAGGGAGTTCAGTCTCAAATGATACTGTGAGTTATTGACAATACTGTAGCTAAGGACATTGGACCCCAAGAGGTGAAATAATCATTATTCCTTCATGTTCACGAAGTTTTCTTCCAGATCTTTTTTTTTTCTTCCCTGGTACTGGGGATTGAACCCAGGGGTGCTCTACCACTGAATCACATCCCAGTCCCATGTTTGCATCCTTTGGCCATTATAGACAGAGCCACCATAGCGTTCTCAGCCAGCTCTTGTGGCAGGTACCGTGCTAGAGCCAGGACTTGAATTGCTGGCTCACAGATGATGGGCCTATTTAATTTTGCTACGTAATGCCAGAGTATTTTCTAAAGTGGGTGAACCAATGTGTGCCCTCCTGTCAGTGTACAAAAACATTCCACTTGATCCGCACCGTTGCCAAGGCTTGACCCAGGCCGCCTCTCAGTTTTGTTGAGAGGGTGGTACTTTGGTTTTATTTGTATTTGCTGACTATTAACAAGACAGCGTCTAGTCCTGTTCTTGAAATGCCTGATCCTGCTCGCCCATTTCTTAGACTGACCTTTCTTACTGATTTAATTCTTTATATATTCTAAATACTAAGATTTATTCACTAGCTGGGAAGCAAGTCTTTTCTGCACATTGGGGCTTTTCTCTTTTTGTTTATAGATCATCTGTTGAACAGATATCATTTGTAATCCTTTTCCTTTGTGATTTATACTTTTGTGTCTTAGGAATCTTGACCTAGCCAAAGATCATAAAGATTTCCTTGTGTCTTACAAAATTAGTACTATTCTTTTTTAAAAATACTTTTTTGTTGTTGATGGGCCTTTGTTTTATTTTATTTTATCTTATTTTTTATTTTTTTATTTTTTGGAACCGGGGATTGAACTCATGGACACTCGGCCACTGAGCCACATCCCCAACCCTATTTTGTATTTTATTTAGAGACAGGGTCTCACTGAGTTGCTTAGGGCCTTGCTAAATTGCTGAGGCTGGCTTTGAACTCTTGATCCTCCTGACTCAGCCTCCCGAGTCACTTGGATTACAGGTGTGCACCACTGCGCCTGGCTACCATTTTATTTTATTTATTTTATTTTATTTCATTATTCCATTATTCCATTATTTCATTATTCCATTCCATTCCATTTCCATTTCTATTTCCATTTCCATTTCTGTTTCCATTTCCATTTCATTGCAGTGCTGAGGATCAAACCCAGGATGTCACACATGCCAGGCAGGCACTCTACCACTGAGCCACAACCCCGGCCCTATTCCACTTTTTTCATAGTTAAATTCAAAGCAAACTTCATTTTATTTTATTTTATTTTATTTTATTTATTTATTTTTTTGGAACCGGGACACTCGGCCACTGAGCCACATCCCCAGTCCTATTTTGTATTTTATTTAGAGACAGGGTCTCACTGAGTTGCTAAGGACCTCGCTAAGTTGCTGAGGCTGACTTTGAACTCGCGATCCTCCTGACTCAGCCTCCCAAATTGCTTGGATTACAGGAGTGCGCAAACTTCATTTTAAAATAATTTCAGGTTTACAAAAATAGCACAAATCCTGCGTAGCCTTCATTTAGTTTCCACAAACGTTTTAACACCTTAACATAAAATTGCTATCAAATCAGGAGATAAAATAGAACTTCTAGATCTTACTGAGATTGTGTGCATTGCCCCACAAACTTTTTTTTGATCCAGGAACCCAATCCAGGATCCCACACTGCATTTGCTGGTTATGTCTCCTGGATCGCTTCCAACTTGGAAGAGGTTTTCAGTCTTTTTTCCTAAAAGATTTTGACACTTTTGAAGACTGCTGGCTAGTTATTCTGTAGGAAAACCTCAGTTTGAAGTGGTTTGATGTGCAGTCATGACTGAATTCAAGTAAGGCATTTTGACAACAATCCCACCTTGGTAGTGCAGTATAGTGATGTGTCTCCCAGTGGTAGAGGTGTGAACTTTGATCACTTAGTTGATGATGGGGACCTGTTGACGTGGGCACACACTTGAGAAAGCTCCCAATGCCCGAGTCTGGAACAACTTGAGGACAAAGTCATTATATTACAAGGATTATAATTCATAGAATAAAATAAGTACCCACAAGTCCATGTTATATAGATAAATAAGGAGAAAAGAGGGACTTTTCCCCCTGCTAGAGAATTCAAATAATGAATGTAGAAGGAATGATGGTGCCTTGGCAAGCCCCGCAAAGCTGTTGTGGACATCTTCAAGCTGTGCTAGAATTGGTGGGCAGAAATCTAAGAGCAAGATATTCGCACTGTTTCATGACCTCTCCATAAGGTACTTATTGCAATGGGAAGAAAGAGTGAGTTTACGGGGAAACTGGGCTGTTGGGCCTTTTTTTGGTACCAGCGATGGAACCCAGGGGCACTTCACCACTGAGCCACATTCCCTGCCCCTTTTTTGGGTGTTTTATTTTGAGACAGGGTCTTGCTAAGTTGTTGAGGCTGGCTTTGAACCCAATCCTCCTGCCTCAGTCTCCCAAGTCTCTGGGATTCCAGGGGTGTGCTACCACACCTGGCTAGAGTTGAGCCTTTAATCCACAGGGAACTGACTTTTGCATGTGGAAAGGATCCCTTTCTTCCCATCTTTCCTCACCCTGCCACTTGAGTTCCCCCTTGGCAGGCACCAGAGCTCTTAGGGTTTGTTTTTAAAAATATTTTTGGTTGTAGATGGACACATACCTTTATTTTGTTTATTTAGTTTTTTTAATATGGTGCTGGGGATCAAACCCAGTGCCTCACGCAAGCGTTCTACCGCTGGGCCACAACCCCGGCCCTCTAGGATTTCTTAAGACCTGGGGTAGGATAAATTCCTCCGGAGAAGATTTGCATTTCTACTGCCCTGGGGTTCTGCCAGCCTGGACCTCTTCACTTTCCATTTCAGGTTATGTAGACCCCTGGGGTGATCTGGTTTCAAGCTGTCTGAGAAGATGAGGGCTGACAGGCCACCTAATCAGTGGTCTAGCTGCAGAGCCTCACTCCCCTCGTGCCTGGCGATCGCCCGTGGTCTGCCAGCTGACCAGCTGACAACAACGTTCCATGGAGTTGGCACTGTATCTTTAGCCTCTTTTTTCCCCTTTTTCTGTCTTTTTTACAGCAAAAGTGTCTGAGTACCTTCTCTAATAGAAGGTAGCTATGCATCCTCAGGTGATGAATCTTTTTATTAAAAAAACCATTGTTACTTGATTGTAAAGTTTCATTCATTATAGAAAACACATAAAAGAAAGCCAAAGTAGAAAACACTGAAAATAAATGTAAAAGTTGGCCACAATGTTATTCCTGAGATAAAAAGTAGCATTCTAATATGTTTCCCTTCAATTTTCCCTACGCACAGATGAATGGAGGGAAGCGGCCAGGAGCCATGGAATGCTAAAGCTGTAATGAACCAGTCTTCAAATATAATTTAGAAAAAAGATGTAAATTTGTATTTAAAATGTTACCACTGAATAATACACAATGGATTTTAAAAACGAGATTAGCACTAAAGCAACAGCCTAATTATCTAAAGTTGATCTAAATACCAACATGCACAGCACCTCTCCTGTTAGACACAGGGAGATTGATTAAAAGCACGGAAGCAGCAGTGTATGAAACCAGCATGTATTAGCATATTGATTATATTAAATAATTACTTTCCTTTTTCCTTCTGTAGGTGAAGACGGCTGAATAGAATTGACCACAGTCAGACTGGAATCTCCAAACGCGTTGCTGGCGGAGGCCTGACTGGGAGGCACGTGGTGTGTCGCCTTGGGTTTCGGCGTCTCCTCGGGCCTGTCCACCCCAGCGGGACTGATCTGGTCATTTTTTAAGACACAGCCGGACCCGAAGAGCTCGTCCATGAGGCTGCTCTTCTTCTCCCGGAAGCTCGCGTCTTTGGCTTTGGTCCTGGAGGACTTGCCGAAGGAGGGCTCGTACCTGCTCCCCGCCGGCCCCGGCCTCGGCTCCTCCTGGCCGCCGCGGTGTCTGCCCGAGCTGTGGCCGCACCGCGCGCTGCCCAGGTCGGCGGGCCCCCCCGAGGCGGGCAGCCCGTGGTGCAGGTTCTCGGTGGCCTCGGAGAAGGAGTAGTGCTTGCGCGGCCTGCCAGCGGGCCTGGCCCCGGGCGCGGCGGGCTTCTCGGGCTTCTCGGGCGTCCGCATGCTGCGCGGGGACCTCTCTGTCCCCAGGTCGCAGGCCTCCCTGCTTTCTCTTTCAGGATGCATTACTTGGATTCTTTTTGTGGGTAGTTCCTGTTCTTGCAAAATGGGTTTCTTTTCTTGATCTTCCTTCTTCTCCCTTTGCCTTGCAGTGTTCTCCAGAGCTGCTGGGACTTCCAGACGTTCCTCGTCCTTCCATGAATCTGTATGGAGAAAGAAGACAGCGCAGTGCCCTTTCAGTCAGTGGGGTTCTGTTTCGAGATGGCTCGTTGGTGCACCTACCTTCCTGATCAGCAGCTGGGATGACAGCCAAGGGAAGAAAGCATGCATGCCACCCTGAAGGGGCCTTCTGCTGAGCGACCTGAAAGGTTGCGCTTTCCTAGGAGCTCCCAAATCAACGGGGATCATGAAACCAGAATAAACATGACATTCGGGGACACGATTTGCCGACAGGTACCAACAGATGTTTGACACTACTAGCTGGATGTCCTACCAGTTAAAACAAGAATGTTTTCCACATGTCCAATTGACATGTGATTTCCAGTTCGTGGGTGTGTAACCTGGTAGAGGTGCCCATGGCAACTGGGCAGTGACTATCACTGTTCCAAGTGTACCTACTCACAGGCCTGCAGCCTCACTTCTAGGACCAAGCTACAGAAATGCACAGCGTATGCCGGGCGATCCCAGCACTTGGGAGGCTGAGGCAGGAGGATCGCGAGTTCAAAGCCAGCCTCAGCAACTTAGCGAGGCCCTAAGCAACTCAGTGAGACCCTGTCTCTAAATAAAATGCAAAATAGGGCTGGGGATGTGGCTCAGAGGTGGAGTGACCCTGGGTTCAATCCCCAGTACCAAAACAAAACAGCGTAGGTGTGAGGACTGCACAGTGAAGCCGTTTACACCGAAACATCGTGCGTGTTCGTCAAAGGAGCGGTGGTTTGGTCAAGCTGGACACCTGCAGCCTGGAACTCTAGTAGTGCAGAATGACTGACGGGTTGCCATCCCCCCACAGGGCAAGCCCCGCGGGCAGGGCGTTCACGCTTTCTCCCCTGGGTGCTGGGCGTTGAACTCAGGGCCTCGTGCCTACTAAGTACCTGCTGTACCCTGGGCTGCTGCCCAGGCCTGGGTCTTCCACATTTGTTCTCTGCTCTCCTCCCAGAGGCCTGAACAGTGCCGGACACATACTGTATGCCCAAGGAGAATTTGTCAGATGAATGAATAAACTTTCTAGGATAATAGGAATTACACATATAGATTAAAAAACGAATTTAAGTAGACCAGTGACTTCAGTGAAAGTCAACTGATGACCAGCGTCCACCACACTGCAGATGGGCTGGCAGGTGAGTTCTGCCAAACTGTGTGTAATTTAAACCTTTGGCCCCACAAATGAGGTGTGGCCTTCCAGGGTCTCTGCTGAGTGCCCAAGGTGTTCAGCAAGGGCTCTCCACCCTGCCTGGTGGAGCACGTGTGAACCCAGCCCCGAGTGACCTCTGCAGATAGTGCACTGTTCTTTCCTCAGGAATTATTCTTGCCCAGCCTTGCAGAATTTCACCCAGATAGCATGTTAGCTGTAATGTGAAGCAGAAACAAGGGGATCATGTCTTCAAAACACAAAAGGAAAGTGATCTCCAGCCTGGAATGTTCTGTCCTGCTGATTATTAATCTTATGTACTGGTGGAATAATGACATTTCCTGATGAAAGGAACATTCTCAAGAAGCTAGTGGAGGCTGGGCTTTGCTCTTTGACACATAATGGGGTTCACTGAGAAAGAAGAGGACATGATCTGGGAAACAGAAGAGCTGGTTGAGAAGGTGGTAACAGAAACCTGCGGACATCATGGGGACCCAGCCGTGCACCAGAGGCAGAGCAGGACCTCTGCTCCATCATGCCCCCAGGCCCAGTGCCAGGTGCCCCAGGGCCTTGTCTGCTTTGTCAATGGCCGAGGAGTGCTGCACTTGCCCCTGAGCCCTGCAGCCTGTGGCCTCTCCTTGAACCCACAGAGGCATCCTGCTTTGGCCTCCTCCTGAAAGCTGGAGGTAGGCTTTGGTGGTCTTAGGGCTGGAAGCTCTGAGCAGCCATTCCCTCTGGCCTTTACCTGGCCTGGTGGAGAGGCCATCACCCCATTGTTTTCACCTCACCTGTCCTGGCAGAGGCTGTTCATCTGATGACCTTTCCATCTCCAAGGACAATTCTTGTCCTCACCTGCTGATGGAGCCCCTGGACATCAGGAGCTGAAGCTGGTGTCCCTGTTTAGCTTATCTTTTCCTAGAAGTCTTTAATATGGCAATACTGCCCTTTAATCGGCTAGGTTGGGACTCAGTTTTCCAAAGCTTAGCATACTGTTCGGAAGGAACATAGTGTTATGGATTGAATGTTTATGTTTCCCTTCTTCACTAACTTCACATTGCAACCCGACCTCCAGTGGGACTGCATGTGACATGGAGCTCCCCACCCCCTCCCCCACCGCAGATACTGGCTGGGCAAGCACACCACCCCTGAGCTGCAGCCCAGCCCTGAGGTGGGCTTCGAAGGAAGTAATTAAGGTTAAATGAAGTTCTAAGGGTGGGGTCGGCCCTCGGGATGGGATTAGTGACTTAAGAGAAGATACCAGGGCCTTGATGCTCTTCTACCCACCTCCAGCCAGGTACTGAGCAGAGGCCATGTGGAGACCTGGTGAGAAGTGACCTCTGCAGCCAGGAACCAAGTGGCCAGAACCTTCAACTTGGGCTCCTAGCCTTGAGAACTGTGAGAAGTAAATGTCTGTTGTTCAAGCCACCAGTCTATGGTGCTTCCCGTGGCAGCCCAAGTAGATTACCAGACACCTACAGCACAGGGAGCTGGGAGAGAAAGCGAGGGAATACCTGGCGTGAAGCCAAGATGGTGGCTGGGCGAGGAGACAGGTGGTGAAGGGCCAGTGCAGTGCTCTGAGAGGTGCCAACGTTCTCTTCCTTTTCTTTCTTTTTTGGTGCTGTGACTTGAACCCAGGGCCTCTTGGCAGATGCTCTACCACCAAGCTATACACTTCCAACGCTGTCCTGTGCTTAGCCAATGTCTTGTGGTTCTGTGGACTGTGCATGTTGTGTATGTGCCTCCACACACACGTGCAGGGATCACAATGTGAAAAATCAAATACGAATAAAGGAGACTTTTATTTTCAGTCTTGGGATCATCAAACCCAGGGCCTCACCTATGCTAGTCAAGCAAGTACTCTACCACTGAGCTAGACCCATAGCCCTAAATGGGACTTTTTAAAGTTGTTAAAGTTACCTTCATTTTTCCTCTTAGAATCCTCTTGCTTTGGTAGTTTATTGATATAGTGAACAATTTCATGGTTTATTTCAGTTGATTTCTCTTTATGGCTGATGTTTCCTGTTGCCATTTTACCCTATAATTTAGAAAAGCAGCCAAATAAAAATGTTTTGGGGGAGTCTACATAATTTTAAATGTATTTTATTCTAATGATACAAAAATTTGTGCCTAAAACAAGGGACTGTTTTATAGCTTCCCATACACACACACACACACTGGAATATTAGTCATAAAAAAGAAAAATTTTATGACTTTTGCTGGTAAATGGATGGATCTGGAGACTACCATGCTAAGTGAAAAAAACCAATCCCCAAAAAACCAAAGGTCGAATATTCTGACAGTGGATACTAACACAAAATAAGTGTGTGGCGGGGAGAATAGATGTTCATTGGAGTAGACAAGGGGGAGTAAAGGGAAGGAAGGGTGATGAGAATAGGAAAGACAGTAGAATGAATCGGACACCACTTTCCTATGTTCATATATGAATACACAACAGGTATAACTCCACATCATGTATAACCATGAGAATGGGAAGCTATACTCCATGTATGTATAATATACAAAACACACTCTACTGTCATGTGTAACTAATA
This sequence comes from Glaucomys volans, assembly GCA_020662805.1. Taxonomy (NCBI): domain Eukaryota; kingdom Metazoa; phylum Chordata; class Mammalia; order Rodentia; family Sciuridae; genus Glaucomys; species Glaucomys volans. The sequence goes on along the minus strand of JAJEJO010001839.1, from coordinate 210,852 downwards.
AGAACAAATAAAAAATCTTAAAAAAATTCTAATGCCCAAGTGAGAAAATAAAAACAAAAGGAAAAGAAAAAGACACTGTATGATTTCAAATTTGCTGTACCTTAGTTGTCAAAGAGGGAACATCTTCTGATTTCTGTGTTTCCTGGTGACTCACACATATAAATGACACGCTTTTTCTGTCTGCTTGTACTGATTTTGTTGAAGAAACTATTGAAGAGGCAAGACACACATTTTACATTTGGAGGCAATATTGATTAAACATAAAATACCACTGAAGTGTGAGATGTGATGATAAAACCCCGCACACTAGGTATCTTCTAAACACTCAATACAACTACAACATTTGCTAATTTCCTTCCCCCCTGCCATCTCCTGCGTTTTGTCCTTTCTGGGTGATGGGTCATGGGCATCATGGTGTGAGGAGTGGGAATAGGAGGGTGCTGGGGTGAGACAGCGTGCTGTACCTCCTGGAAGGGATTCAGGGCTGAGCCTCTGCGGAGCCCTGCGTCGAGCTCTGGGTCAGTGGTGGGCTGCCCCCAGGAAGCCCGAGGCACTCATCTAGACATTCCCTCCTTTCAACCCCACGGGGGTCCATCACCTTTTCTGGTGGTGTTATTCTGGATTATAAACCAGAAATAATAAAGAAGGCAAGGAAACCGTAGGTTGCTGCCTTTGAAAGCAAACGTGTAGTTCCTTTTTCTACCAAACTCGAGGCCAGTGTTTCTGCTGAGCCTCCTTGAGCGGAACTTTCTGCTGGGAGATGGTGGGGAGAGGGTACTATGTACTTGCTCAAGGACAAACACTCCTCAGCAATGCAAAGGTACAAGCCCATGGTCACATCAACATGGATGGATCTCAGGTCAGCTGTGTACAAGAGAAGCCAGGTACAGAGAACCACGTGCTCTGTGATTCCACAGGTGTGAAATTCCAGAACAGTCAAGCTAGCTATTGTGACAGAGGGAGATTGAAGGTGGCTTGGGCCAGGGATGGGGAGGAGGAGGCTTCCTGGGAGATGGGCTCTCCATCAGATTGTGGCTGCATGGGTGGAGCATTTGCCCAAATTCACTGAGCTGAGAAGCTAAAATAGGTGCATTTTATTGAGGTAAAGTATACCTCAAAAAAGTTAACTTTCAGAGACCACACACTGGCTAACAGATACGTGTAGAATGTTCTGTTTGGAGCAGATTATTCTTCAAGCTGAAAAATTATCCTTTTCTTCCATTTAAGTAAAGACATAAAAGACTGAGCTGAAAATGAGAAAACAGGAAAGCACTTCTTTTTTTTGTAGCTCAACAATATCACAGCCTCATTATTCTAAAATCACAAAATGGTTTTCAGTAACTAATAAAATGCTTTTTAACATGTCTGTCATTTTGGGGCTGGAATGGGGTTCAGTGGTAGAGCACTTGCCTAGCATGCAAGGCCCCACATCCAATCCCCAGCACTGCCCCCCCCAAGCACACATAAATCCATTATTTTGACCATGTAAATAGAAAAATATGACTAGATATTTAAAAATAAATTTTGGGCAAAAGTTACTAAAACATACCTTTCGGGTAATCTTCTAATTCATGTAAATTTTTAAGTATTCGATTAGTGTAGATGTTTCTAATTTCAAGCTCACGATCCTTCTCCTAAAAAGAACCACAATATCATTTTTTCTATGACTATTCGCTGCTTTTTTTTTTTGGTACTGAGAATTGAACCCAGGGGCATGCCACCACCGAGCCACATCCCCACATCCCCAGCCCTAAATAAAATTTGTATTTTATTTAGAGACAGGGTCTCACTGAGTTGCTTAGGGCCTCGCTAAGTTGCTGAGGCTGGCTTTGAACCTGTGATCCTCCTGCCTCAGTCTCCCAAGTGCTGGGATTACAGGCATGCGCCACCATGCCCGGCAACTATTTGCTTTTTAAAAAATATTTTTAGTTGTAGATGGACACAATACCTTTATCTTATTTATTTATTTTTGTGTGGTGCTGAGGACTGAACCCAGGGCCTCACATGTGCTAGGCAAGTGCTCCACCACTGAGCCACAATGCAGCCCCAACTATTTGCTTTTATTGACTTTGATCTTTTAAAAAATAGTTCTGTATGCTCTGAATAAAATCTATAGGTTCTAGACAGGAACAAACAGGCCATGCCATTCTGGACACCAAAAAGCACTACGTTTTGACAAAGTGGCAGTGGCCATGGGGACCATATTTTTGAAGCACCTTGCAAGTGCACTCCTTTCCCTGTACCTCTGTGCCTGACCAGTGTCCCGGAGTTCATTGTCCCCCTGCATGTCCACTACGGCATGTGCTGGCCACACGTTGTGATTCAAATTAATTAAAATGAAATAAAGTTTAAAATTCGAGCTTCAGCCACACTACCCCCATCTCAGGTGCTCAGCCGCTGCTTGTGACTGGGGACCACAGTAGTGGACTGCAGCGCTAGCAAATTCCCGTCACCCCAGAAAGTTCCATCAGACAGCGCTGCCTTGATGCAGGGGCAGGTGGGTAGAGCCTGGAACAAGCACAGCAATGTCAAGTTTTAAATCTCAGCAGTGACGTTTTCAAGTCTTGGCAAAACGAAAGCTTTGAAACCTGACTTGTTGGGGAGAAAAAGGGATTTTATTAAATACTCAATGCTCCTTCTTACACATACAAGGGACTCAAAACCAAGAAGTTTTAGTCCCAGACATAGTCAAGAGAGGTGGGCATGTGTGATTGAAGGGTGTCGTCAGGGGGCAGGGTCCTAGGGATGCAAATGTATGTGAGTGGGGGGTATAGAGAGCGTTCTGGTCTCCTTGTGTCCCTTGGGACCAACTCTATGGGCCAAGGGATGTTCAGGGGGTAAGAAACACCTCTGAGGTTTAAAATAGACTCAGGGCCTGAGTTACTTAAAATTATTTTGTGCAACACGTTCTCTGGGTGTGTTACTTTTTCTTTCTTTTTTTGTGTGCTCCTGGGGACTGAACCCAGGGCCTCACACATGCTAGTCAAGTGCTGTACCACTGAACCATATCTCCAGCCCTGTTTTATTTTCAGAAAGGGCCTCAACCAACTTGCATAGGCTGGCCTTGGATTTATGATCTTCCTGCCTCAGGAGGACCCTGGAATCATAGGTGTGCATTACTGAACCTGGCTTTTATTTTTCTTCTGGGTATTTTTCATCTCTTTGACCTCTGGCTCTTTATTTAGGGATATTTTGTCAATATCGTTAGGTTTTCTAGCTCTTCTACTGACTTTTTCATACTGGCATATTTTAAATCTCACTTATTTCCTAATTGTTCCATTTTCAGAACATCATGTTTCATGCACATAGCCTTTTCTCTCCTGGGATATTAGACTGGACTCCAGGTCAGGGACTCTGCTTGCTTTCTGTGCTTTCTTTCATGCTGGTCTCTCAGATCCGCTGGCCTGAACACAGGTCAGAGTGCAGAGCCGGGTCACCTTATGTCCTGCTGCTCTGTGGGGAAGAGCATCTCTGGCTTCTTCTGAATGGGAAGGATGCTGCTGACAGAGGGGCCTCTGTGAGGCAAGTCACGTGTGAAGGACCTTCCCTGGGACACAGTATTTCTGCCAGTCGCCCCATTGCTTCTGGAGCAATGTATTCCCTTGAGGGAGGAGTTCTGGAGTGATTTCAACGAAGCCTTCTAACAGGAATAGTCCAGATTCTAAACCTTCCCAGCGTCTCCCTCCTACTTGGATCACTACTAGCAATGCCATTGCTCAGCTCTATGCTGTGTGTGCAGGGGCGGTGGCCTGTCTTCTCACTCCTGTCCTCCATCCCGCCTGTGGTGAGGTCACCAGCTCTTGGACACCCCAGGCTGCTGATGCCTGGGGCCCCCTGAGAAACTGATGGCAGAGAGGGATGAGGCAGCGGCAGTGGACTTTCCAACCCGCCTCCCCAGAGGTGTCTGATTTCCTGATGTCCTGTTGCCCCCTCTCTAGGGCTTTAGTTTTGGGTTGTGACGGTCTCTGTCTGGTTTCTCCATCAGTCTGAAAACACCTGCTTTTTATCTTCCTGAAGTTGTTTGGTGGCTCTGGTACAATCAAGGTATCTCTTCTAGGGTGAACTGCCACTTTTTTAAGTTTTCTGTTATTTCCATGGAGCTTTGGCAGGAAGGGACAAAAAGCAGCCTTTTTTTTTTTTTTTTTTTTGGTACTGGGGATTGAACCCAGGGGCACTCGACCACTGAGCCACATCCCCAGCCCTATTTTGTATTTTATTTAGAGATAGGGTCTCACTGAGTTGCTTAGGAAGCAACCTTTTTGATCTAACCATTTTTACTCATATTTCAGGTACATAAATGTGTGATTTTCTTACTTTTTTTTGGAAAACTTGTATTATGGAAATGTCACAAATATAAAAAATAAGAGTAGTTCAGTGGCTCCGTGAACTCAGGAACTGGGTTAGTAGTCAACAACCCATGGCCTCTGTCCTGCCACACCCACTCTTCCTGACCCCACTCGCAGCCCGAAGTTACTTTGAGCAAATTCTAGGTCTTGTAATTTAATCTGTCAACATTTCAGCATCCAAAGAGATGAGCATGTTTTTTAAAACCTAATCAGGTACATTCCACGCTGTGAAATCAATAATAAGCCTAAACCTTAACACCTCCAGTCTCCACTTGCACATTTTTCCTGTCGTCCCAGGATATTTTGTCTACAGTACGTGGTGATTACACATAATGGCGGAATTCACTGCTGCATATTGGCACATGCATGTAACTTGGTCAACTTCATTCCCTGGGACGCCCCTTCCCTCCCCTCTCCTCTCTCCCTCTGGTTCTCCTACTCTGTTTTACTGGTTTCCTTTCCATTTCTCTTCCACTTTAATGTGAGGTCTTTTTAGGGCACAGCCATTTCTTGGTGAAGCGCTCTGGGATATCGGTCTGTGGTACTGTTGGATGTGTTTCCAGCTGGGTCTTGTGCTAGTTCTCTGCTGATGATTAGTGAGCATCAGAGCTCGAGGGTCCCACTTTCTCTGGAGGTCTACAAGGGTGGGGTCCTTCTAGAGGGCTGGGTGCTCTTAGGGTACACCTTCTGTGATTGCTGCTCTAGACTTGACAACTCTGTATGTTCTGAAAAGGTGTGGGAGTGGGTCAGGTTGGGGAACCTTGAGGTGTGGTGTCTGTGTTCTCTTGTGTCCTTTTGTTCTGCTGTTACTGTAGGAGTGGATGTCCATGAGGGACTGAGGCCCCTCCCTCGCCGTTCACTTTTTGGGCCTGGCCATCCAATAAGGGTTTTTCTCTCCCCTGTTCTTTGTGTTAAAATATTGCTGAAGTTTGACAGGGTTGGACTGTGTGGAGCGAGGCTGCTGTCTCTTGGTTGAGCTGGGGTGTAGCTCAGCAGACTATCCATCCTGCAAGCTCAGTGTCACACCAGATTCCCAGCATTTGCAGAAAATGGTGGAAATAATAGTAACAACCTCAGTAAAGAATATACAACATTTAAAAAACTACCATAGGCCTACCATGACATCTATGACTTTAATAACCACAAAAATAGGAATGGTGAGGTCGGCCACAGCAGCAGCAGCAACAAACAACTGTGAACTGGATAAACAGCACCACAGTAGATGCCAGGTTTCAGTGTGACATCACAGAACTAATAACTGCAGTGGCATGAATGGTGGGGGCAGAAATTATATAAACTAAATAGTTCTAAATAGAATCAAGTAGAACTAAATAGAACTAAATAGAATAGTTCTAAATAGAACTAAATAGTTCTAAAACTGATAAAAATGCAGTTCATGATAAAAGAGAAAATGGGGAAGGAAGGCAGAAGAAAGTTTTGAATATTCAAAAGATAAAAAGAGAGAAAGTAGAAGGGAGGTAGCAAATGAAGGTCGTAAAGAAAGAGAACAGATAACAGAGAGAATGAATTTGGCTATTGGAGGGAAAAGAGGAGAAAAAGAGTAGCAAGAGCAACAAAAACAAAACAAAAAATAAACAACCTAACCCTCAAAACAACAAAAGCAAAATAACAAAAGGAGAATAAAAAGCAAAAAAATGAGGAAACAACTGTGTACGTAGATGTGTACATAGGAACCAGCCAGCAAACACGACAAGAACAACAACCCAAAATTTAAAAAATATTTTTAGTTATAGATGGACACGATATCTTTATTCTGTTTATTTTCGTGTGGTGCTGAGGGTCAAACACAGTGCCTCACACGTGCTAGGCAAGCGCTCCACCCCTGAGCCACAGCCCAGCCCAACAAAAAATTCTAAAAGAAGAAAGTGTGGTCTCCACTGAGGAGGTTGGAAGGGTGGACCATGTGATATTCACAGTCTCTGCCGGATTCTCTTCTTTCTATTTCTTCTTGGGCTGTGCACCCCTTAGAGCAAGAGCTGGGGACTGTCAAAACTTTCCTCCTGTGTCACTTGCCAAGCTGCCAAGTGGACTGTCCAGGACCAAAGCCAGTTGGAATGACTCTCAGCTTCCCTTCTCACCAGCACAACGTAGGATGGAATGGCGATTGCTGGTGCCTGGAGTTGTGTCTGGACACATTAGACTGATGCACTTCCCGGGTGGGGCCAGTACTAAACACAGAGATTTTTTTTGTCCTTATGTGTCAATGTATTTTATTGCATGCAATAAATCACATACAATATATAATACAATGTGTACATGTAACAGAATGTAATTCATGCATGTATGTAATACAATATACATACAATAAATGAAACCACTTGGAATTGTTTCTCTCCATGACATTATGCCATTAAAGGAATGTAAAGTTGGATTCATTTTTCTCTATTTTGCTTTGGATTTGGGGGGATACATTTTTAGTGGCTTTTTTTTTTTTAACATTTAACTCTGCTTTATAATTTTGCAAAATATTTGTGTGGTTCCAAAGTCAAATCTACCAAAAAGATATTCAAGAAATCTAGGCTCCACAACTGTTCCTTTTACCCCTTCCTCTCTGCCTTTTCTATTATTTTCTTATCATTCTTTTTCTTTTTAAAATATAAGCAAATGTATGGGAATCTGTATTGCCTTCCCTTTCTAAAGTGGTAGCTGTTTTAGTCAGTGTTTTCCCTGCTGTGACTAAAAGACATGACAAGAACAATTTTGGAGGAGGAGAAGTTTATTTGGAGCTCCTGGTTTCAGAGGTCTCGGTCCATAGACAGCAGGCTCTACTCCTTGGGGCTTGAGGTGAGGTTGAACATCATGGCAGAAAAAGCAGTGTGGAGGGAAGTGGCTCTCATGATGATCAGCAAGCAGAGGGACTC
>JAJEJO010001839.1:183138-203614 GCA_020662805.1 Glaucomys volans | reverse complement strand
TAACATTCCTCTGGCCCCCAAAATCTCATGACCATCTCACAATGCAAAATACATTTAGTCCATTTCCAAGAGTCCCCATAGTCTTAACAGTTCCAAGATTGCCCAAAAGTTCAAGTTCAAAGTTTTCTCTGAGATTCATTGTGAGTTCCTGTAAAAATCAAAAGCAATTTACAAGTATCCAATTATAAAGGTACAGAGTAAACATTTCCATTCAGAAAAATAGGGGCATAGAAAGAAGGGATGGGACCAAAGCAAGACTGAAATCCAGCTGGGCAAACAGGCCCTGTCGTTCTGCATCTGGCATCTGGAGCTTGTGGTGTGGTGACGTCCTGTCCAAAGGGCTTATGTAGCTCTGCCCCCGTGGCCTTGTTGGTCACAGGTCACGTGGCCTCTATGTTGGCTTGTCTCTGCTCAATTCCTGCAGCTTTCCTAGAGCGATGTCCCATATTACTGGCATTTCTTCATCTGGGGTGGGGGGCGGTCTCCACTGCAGCTTTAGCTTCCTCTTCACACCTCCATGCGCTGTCCTCTAGGGGGGCCTGCAGGGACTGTAACCTGCTGCACTTCGCCTGGCCTCCCAGGCCTTCCCCTAACTCAGCATGCTGCATTCCTGCAGACCCAGCACCACATGGTTGACACCAAGGTCTGCTGCCATCTCCAGGAGTAGCCATGCCTCTTGGGATACTGGCTGCAGCAGCCCCTGGGTGGCTGAGCACATTGAAAAACCTTCCTAGGCCCCTTGGGCAAGAAGGGTACCCCACTTGTCTCTTCTCAAGAGAATTTTTACTTTTACTCCCTGAGCCTGAGATGGGTACAGTCCTGCTAACTCCTGAGATGCCCTCAACCATCTTTCTTATTGTCTCTGGGCAAAGCCTTTAGAATTTCTTCAGTGGCAGTAATGTCTTTAATAACTGCAATTTCCTTAGCCCTAGTTTTACTCTCACCTTTGAAGTCCAAGTTTGCCAAATCTTTCTGCTCTGCTTTCAGCTCCTGAATATCATAATAAACTTGCTAAAAGCCACCAGCATTATCCATGGCACTACCTTAATGCTATGCTGCCTAGAAATATTTCCTCCCAGATTAAGAAGACCATTGCTTTTAAAATCAGCCTCACAGAGTCTCAGGACATGGTGTAATGCAGACATCTTCCCAGCCGAACATAACAGGAATGGCCTTTAGTCCAATTTCCAACAGAACCAGAACCCTCTTGAGCCCTGTCTGCACTGTCCATGGTCCTACTGACATTCTGGTCTTCTCAGCTCCCACCAGAATTGGCCATTAAGCTCCACCAACAGCAATCTAAAGCATTTCCAGCTTGCACAGTAAGCATCTCAAAATTCCTCCTGAAAATTCCATAAAGCTCCATCAGCCTCTGAACCACATGGTTAGGTTAGGCACAGCCATGATCCCACTTCTGGTACCAATTTCTGTTTTACTCATCTTTTTTGCTGCTGTGACTAAAAGACCTGACAGAAGAGGAAAAGTTTATTTGGGGGCTCACGGTCTCAGAGGTCTTAGTTCATAGATAGCCAGCTTCATTCCTCTGGGCCAGAAGTGGGGCAGAACATCACATCATGGCAGAAGAGTGTGGTGGAGGGAAGCTGCTGAGGACATGATGATCGGAAAGCAGAGAGACACTTTGCATACCCCCAATGACCCACCTCCTTCGGTTATACCCTACCCACCTTCAGTTACCACTTGGTTAATCCCATCAGGGGATTATTCACTAATTAGGTTAAGAGTCTCATAACCTAATAACTTCTCTAAACCTTCCTGCATTGTCTTACACATGAGTTTTGGGCGGGGGGCACCTCACATCCAAACCATAACAGCAGCACACTGCAGCTTTCCTCCTCCTTCCCTTTTTCCCTTACCAATATACCCTGGAAATTACTTCATAGTAGTACATAAAGATTACTTTTTTTTTGCATTGCTAGGGATAAAACCTAGGGTCTCATGAATTTTAGGCAACTGCTTACCACTGAGCTATATTCCCAACCCTCTTCCTTTTCACAGATGCATTGAAATACATTGTGCAGAGGTACATTTACTCTTCTTTTAAAAAATTAATTTGGATCTTATTGTATATAGAGTTTTGTGTTTTTCTTTTCACTAAGCATTGCCGTAAGCACTAAGCATTCCTCCTGTCAAAAAGGGTTGTTGTGGCTGCATAATATTTATATTCGTGTATCTGTATAAGGAAGAACACAATTGCTGGGCACAGTGGTGCATGGTAACCCCAGCAGCTGAGGCAGGAGGATCATGAGTTCAAAGTCAGTCTCAGCAACTTAGTGAGGCACTTAGCAACTCAGCAAGACCCTGTCTCTGAATAAAATATAAAAAGGGGTTGGGGATGTGGTTCAGTGGTTAAGCACCCCTGGGTTCAATTCTCAGTAAAAAAAGAAAAAAAAAAAAAAAGCACATAATTTATTTAAAAATTCACTGATTGTGGGCTGGGGTGTGGTTCAGTGGTGGAGCACTTGCCTAGCATGTGTGAGGCACTGGGTTCAGTCCTTAGCACCGCATACACATAAATAAGACAAAAAAAAAAAAAGTATGATGTCCATCCACACCTAAAAATATTACAAAAAAATTCCCTGATTGTGCCTCCATATGAGTGTTTGCCTTGACCAGTGGGTGCTGAAGCCTCTCCTGTCTGACTCCTAAGCTGCTTGTTTTAGCCATGCCTGTTTTCTGGCACATTCTTTAAGTTTCCTGAAACTACAGAGAAAAAAAAAATGAGTAGAACTCTTTTCCCTGCTTTACAAAAGGAGAAATCATGTCTACCACCCTCCTCCTCCCCACCTAAGGTTCCCAGGAAGTCCAAACTCCCTACTTGTCCTGTAAAGGTCAAAGATCCTTGTCTCAAAAAATGAAGCTTAACATTTATTTACTGAGGATCAAAACTAGTTATTTCTTTCATTGTCTTCTTTCACATTTCCAAATTGTTGAACATTTTAGAAATCTTGAAGGCAGAAAGATAAACTGTAAAAAGAAATACTTTAAAAATTCTTGGGGCTGCTACAGATGCAGGTCAGTGGTGGAGCACTTGACTAGCATGTGAGGTCCTGTGTTTGATCCCCAGCACAGGAAAAAAAATATTTTTTAGCCAGGCATGGTGGTGCATGCCTGTAATCCAAGCAACTTGGGAGGCTGAGTCAGGAGGACCCCAAGTTCAAAGCCAGCCTCAGCAATTAGCAAGGCCCTAAGCAACTCAGTGAGACCCTGTCTCTAAATAAAATACAAAATAGGGCTGGGGATGTGGCTCAGTGGCTGAGTGTTCCTGAGTTCAATCCCTGGTTCAAAAAAAAAAAAAATTTTTTTAAGTCTTATTTTTAAAGCAGTGTGCGTACTTCAAAAGACAGTTTTGCAAAGGTCTTTGCAGGTGAGACCTTAAATAAATGTATGAGCCGGGCGTGGTGGCGCACACCTGTAATCCAAGCAATTTGGGAGGCTGAGTCAGGAGGATCCCAAGTTCAAAGCCAGCCTCAGCAATTAGCAAGGCCCTAAGCAACTCAGTGAGACCCTGTCTCTAAATAAAATACAACAAAATAGGGCGGATGTGGCTCAGTAGTGGTTGGGTCCTCCCTACTTTCATTCCTTGCACCCAAAAAAAAAAAAAAAAAAAGAAATGTATGGACCATTAACATGTACCCTTAACATTATGACATTATAGTTAATTTTTAAATTTAAAGACTTATTTTAAGTCACATTAAAATGTTGACAAAATGCAATAATATTACTTAATGCCATGAAATGAAAATGGTAAGGAGTAGTCTTATGAGTGGATGGAACAGAGCTTGAATTTTTCTAATTGCAGTACCTATTCACCAGCACGTGAGCTCGTTCTAACAGCTGCAGATCTCTGTCTGGTCAAAATCTTAAGGCTGGGCACGGTGGCACCACCTGTAATGCCAGCGGCTCTGAGGCAGGAGGGCTGTAAGTTCAGAGCCAGCCTCGGCAACTTAAGCGAGGTCCCAAGCAATTCAGTGAGACGCTGTCTCTAAATAAAATATAATAAAGGTCTGGGCATATGGCTCAGAGGTTAATTGGTACCAAAAACATAACAAAACAAAACAAAACAAAAAACCCAGAAAGAAAGATCTTAGGGATCTTAGAAATGACGTAAGAAACACTTATGAAATAAAACAATCTGAAAAAAAATTAAACAATCTGAAGGCATAGTAGATACAAATAGCTCTAATATTTTGGGACACAGAATTTCACAGCTTTCTCAAATGTTGTTTTGAATAACATACCTTGAGTTTTTGCTGCAGGCGTTTGACTTCCATTTGCAGAGTCTTCGTAGCTGCGTGAGCAGCTAAAGTCTTCCGATTTTCAATCGCCAGCTGCCTACTGAAGGTTCGATTGTTCAACCTCAGTTGTTTTTCCAAGCTCTGAAAGCAGGATATATTTAAACTTTTTTGTAGCCAGTTTGGCATTATGAAAAGCTTCAATTACAATGGAACTAAGTACATTTACGAGAAGTGCAAAAATTTAAATACAATTTTAGCAAATGGCTTGCTTAGCAGACACAGATTGCAACCAATTATTACCCAGCCCTCCCCAAAATTCCCAGGTCTCCTTTCTAGAGAATAAATACCATGCTTTGAGCCCAACGTCCCAGTTTTTTTTTTTTTAAACACATTTTGGAATTTGGCAAAAAATTTGGACACATCCTGAAAAATCAATAAATACAATGTCATACTTTAGATAAAGACCTAAGCACGTCTGCCTAAATGAACTACTCTGCACAGGGTCCTCTTTCAGAACCTCCCAAGCTTCTCCTTACAGGGTGACCCAGCTCAGCGTAGACCATCAGCCACAGGGATTCCAGAAAACAGACGCAGCAAGTTGTAATGGGACACTGTGGATGACAGCGAGTAACCTGGTCTCCGTCTACGCACGGATTCACCTGCTCTCTGCAACTGTTCCACTAGGGAAGTGTTCTGAACTGTGGACAGAGGCTTAGCCAAAAGGGCTTTTCCTTTATTACATGAAGTAGGGTCCTCCCATTATGACAGTAATACTTTTCCATTAAAGAAAAGTGGAAAACAGAAAACTAAAAAGATGAAATTACGGGGCTGGGGTTGTGGCTCAGTGGTGGAGCACTTGCCTAGCATGTGTGAGGCACTGGGTTTGATCCTCAGCACCACATAAAATACATGAATAAAATGAAGGTCTACCTACAACTAAAAAATATTAAAAAAAATGAAATTACACTAAAAATCCCACTCCCTAAAATAGTGATATTTAAAAAATACCACAAAACATATCTCCTCCACCAAATGCCCTATGACCAAACCTAAATGCTCCACATTATCATGTGCTTCTGATAGCCAAGAAAAGGGTTAATTCTGAAGTCTGCTTTGCTTTTGTCTATAGGTACAAAAAAATGAACTATATATAAAGTATGTAGATGAGATAAAAATACAATTACTTTTACATGACAGATGCACGCTAGGATGGATCTAATATTATCGAAAAAGCCAAATAATATGACTTTGGTATACAAGAGTGAAACAGGGGTTTCTCTTTAGTTTTATACCTCACACATCCATTTATGTGAGACAATTCTCTTTGGTTTTTTTTTTTTTTGGTACTGGGGATTGAACCCAGGGGCACTCTACCACTGAGCCACGTCCCCAGCCCTATTTTGTATTTGATTTAGAGACAGGGTCTCACTGAGTTGCTTAGGGCCTTGCTAAGTTGTTGAGGCTGGCTTTGAACTCGCGATCCTCCTGCCTCAGCCTCCCAAGTGTTGGGATTACAGGCATGGGCCACCATGGCCGGTTAGATGATTCTCTTTGGAAGTGGAGAATTTTACCAAAGGAAGAAATAACTGAGACAAAAACATGGATGAAATGAGTGTGATATTTACTTATTTCAAGATCATGGAAAATACTTGCCTCTTGCCATCAAGGATCAAAGAATTAAACAGTAAGTTAATTCCACTTATGTCCATAGAGACTAAAACTCCCTTCAATGCAATATGGCAGGAGACTTCTCTATATGATCAGGGCCCTCTCCCAAATCTTCCCTTCTAATGTAACCCTGGCCTCTGACATTTAGGGCTATTGAGGAAGTCGATTCACTCATTAGTTATTTTAATTCCCTTTCCTTTCCTGTTCCAGGGAGCATTCTGGGAAAAGTTCCTAATTTAAAAAACAGCTAAATTTGTCTATGTGGTAATAATGATGGGTCAAACTGATGAGGGAGAACACAAGCACAGGAGCTGCACAGATGCTGTGTTCAGGTTTTGAGGAGGCAGGCTTTTAGTGAGGGTTGATCTGAGAGGGAGGTCTGCACAAGGCGGGGCCAGCTTTCCCACGCTTGAGAAGACCTCCCGCAGGCTGGCCGCGCTCTCCATTATGCTGTCTAGCTCCAGGATGAACTCGCGCTCACCGCAATGGAACAGACTTCTGCAGTGGGAGTCTTTCTCTTCAAGCCTCTCCCTTGCCCTGGCCTCCCTTCACACAGTCTGCAGCTCTTCCTTCTCTTCAAGCCTCTCCCTTGCCCTGGCCTCCCTTCACACAGTCTGCAGCATGCCAAACTGACAGATTGGTGATGCTGTTACAGGAGGATCAATGCATGCTCTCTATATTAACTGTGAGGCTTTAACATTTCTAGGCTTCTGAAATACAGACCTGTATTTTTTTGTCATTTGCCTCCATTTTTGTCGTGAGGGTAGACAGTCTATGAGTCAGTTCTTCCCTTTCTGCAAGATTTTTGTCTTCAGAAAGTTTCTGCAGAGCCTGCAAGGTGTCTTTGGTCTTTAGTAACTCCACATCAGTTTCTCTGAGTTTCCTGGATACAGTTCTTTCTTTCTCCTGGGATTTCCTAAGTAACTGCCTTAAATTTCTTACTTCATTCTGGTGTTTAATTGTTATTTGGGGTAGATTGTTTTGTGAATTCTCATATTTTCCTATAGCTTTCAAGTGCCTAAGCTGAAGTTGTTTCAAAAATTGATTTTCTATAATGATGGCTTCCAATTTCCGATGCATATCAGTTAATTCATTTTTTAGCTCTTTAATCTTGTGAAGCCTGGCGGAAAGTATGCGATGGGCCATGGCATCTCTTCTCTGGGCAGTCACATTCAATTGAGAATTGAAAACAGAGGAATTGCAGGTGCGCTTTTTTTCGACTAAGATTTCCTTCCGGCCTGTGTAAGCAGACAATCCAGTTACTACTAGTAATATATGTAGATATGCAGATACACATATGTGCACCACACACATATATACATGCACAAACATAAGTGTAACTAGAAGGGGGAGAGCTAATGTTTAATGAATACCCATGCTTTTAGGCTAAGCATTATGTGTGTGTGTGTATGTGTGTGTATATATATATATGTATATATACATATGTGTGTAATATGTACATATATACATATGCACACATATATACATATATACATGTGTGGAGATATATATATATATATATATATATATATAAAATCATTACTGTCAGCAGCTCAGGAGGTTAAGGCAGGAAGATCCAGAGTTCAAAGCCAGTCTCAGCAAAAGTGAGGTGCTAAGCAACTCAGTGAGACCCTGCCTCTAAATAAAATACAAAATAGGGCTGGGGATGTGGCTCAGTGCCCAAGTGCCTGAGTTCAATCCCCGGTAACCACCCCCCTCAAAAAAATCATTAATGCAAGTTTTTCTCAGCCCTTTTTATTTTTTATTTTGAGACAGGGTCTTGCCAAGTTGCTGAGGCTGGTCTGGAACTCTGGTTCTCCTGTCTCAGCCTCCTGAATTGCTGGAATTACAGGCATGCACCACTACACCTGGATCATTAATGCAGTTCTTTAAGATCAGTTGTAGTTTATTAAAATAGACTACAGCTAGAGATTTTAAGTTATTTGTCCAAGCTTACATAGCCATGAAGTGACACAGAATGGATTGAATACCAGGCCTCTTTGACTCTGAAACCTGTACTTAGATTTCTGTTGTAAAAGTTATACTAAAAATCATGCCACTGTAATAGCTAATGTTTACTAAGTGCTTATGTAGATTATCTGGTATAATTCTTTCAATAATATGAAGTAGTTAGTGTTGTGTGAGAACCCATTGTGAAATCTCTCATACTCAAAATGATCCTTAAAAAGATATTAAACTGGGCATGGGTTGTGGCTCAGTGGTAGAGGGCTTGCCTAGCCTGAGCGAGGCACTGGATTCAGTCGCCAGCACCACATTAAAAAAAAACTAAACAAGCAAACAAACAAGAAAAGGATTAGTTAAAAAAAGATATTAAACTGTTAAAAATATATACTCCATTTCAATAAATCCAATGCAGTCAATTTTGCTTTGGTACTTTGGACACTAAATGAAGTAGCTGACGTGTGTTCTCAGGGCCTTTTTTTGGTCTCAGTGCTAGGGATCAACCCAGGGCCTCTCTCATGCTAAACAAAAAGTATCTAAAATATGTTGCCCTTTCACTAAGTTTATATGACTGCTTTGGGTGTGTTACATGTATTTTACCGTCACTGTGCTATTATCTCACTTTAAAGACAAACATACTGATACTTGAGGATGCCGCTTGTTAAAGGGCACACAGCTAGGAAGTGGTGAGAACCCACGGTCTATATGCCCATGCTACTGCCCAGGGGCACGTGGCTTCGTGGGCGAGGTGTGTGTGTGTGCCCTGTATGTAAATGTGTTTGTGCCTGCATACCCACTAACATATCTGAGAAAGGGAGATTGCAAATAGATTCTAGAATCTAAAATAGCCTGGTTCTCATTCTGGAGAGGGAAGGGTACTTGTTGGCCAGGGCCATGGAGTCCTAACTGGAAGCTATTGGCCATGCCTGGACACACTGAGACATGGCTGATGCGTTTGGCCTAGGTGATGGGACAGGCAGGTCTCCCCGTGATGGAAGTCAACTGACGGAGGCAGAGTGTGCCTTCTGAGGAGATTTTACGACGGTCACAGCACCGGTATCACATCAGTAACTGGTGGACCGTCTGCGGCAATGCCTTCGAGGCCCCCTGTTTTCTGCCTGGGAAGTGGCTGTGGCTGAATATTCGAGCATTTTAGAATAGGCTTTGAGCACATTAAAAAGTGGAAAGCAGAGCAAGCCAGCCTCTGGGACCCTACGAGGAGGCTGGCAACAGGTGTCTGTGCTTGTGTAAAGGCCACATGCTTTAGTACCCTGGGCACTGACGAGGGATATCCCAGACCAAGGCAGCCTGGATCAGGCTGGATTGCAACAGGGATGGATGGGGTGACACATTCTGCGCCATTGCCAGCATGGCCAAACTCCCCCCACCGTGACGTCTTCTGGTTCTTGGGCGGTGTGACCGTGAGGGTGAGAGGAATTTCCCTGAGACTAGGATGAGGGCCAGTGCGTTCTGTGGGCACTGGGGGCTCATGTCCTCTTCCACACCAACTTAAGTGATGGGAGGGTAGAAGAAGAATTGAGCATGCCTGGGGACTACACAAATGGCCGTGGGAGCTGCAGCACAGGCCCCAGGAGTCAAGATGGGCACAGAGGGCATGGATGCTTTGAAGAAGGGATGGTGAGGGGCACATGGATGAGGGAAATGATGGACCAGAGACACTTCCCCACATGCTCCCTCCATTCCTTAAACAGTCTAAGACTGAATTTATACCACTCGTGTTATCCGGGGGTATACAGCAAGTTCAGACTGTATACACATGACACATACTTGTGTAATTATGGAGGTTATGGAAAACTGGAATAGGGTTTAATCCTCAAAGGTTTTAAATCTCATTATTCTTAACTACATAATAGGAATGGTATGATATATAGTTTTGATCCTTTTCACACAGTAAGGCAGATTTAGCTGAACATACTACTCTTAGGATAGCTAATTCTTAAACTACTGAGCTAAAACACTCACTCAGATTAATTTAGTTCACAAAAAACAAATACATTAGCCAAAATGCGCTTAAAACCTTTGCCCCCAGCTCCCCCTATTTCCTGAGCACCATCCCGGTCACCCTGCCCAGCCCTTCCTTTATAGAGCCTGCTGTCCTCTGAAGCTCTTCTCTGTCTGGCTGTTTCCTTCCTTTCTCCTCCCTGGCCTCATCTCCTGGTCCTTCTCCCTTTGGTCCCACTGTCCCACTGCCTCCCCATGGTCCTCCATACCTTGGCTGTTTCTGAGTATCTTGAATCATGTTCCCATTCACTGGGCTGGCTAGGCCCTTACTGAGGTTCTTCTCTCTCTCTTCCTGGTCTACACTCTATTTCCCCTTGTAAAAGGATGGATCCACTTCCTCCATGGACCGGGGAGGAAGAGGTTCAAAGGGAGGGCCTCTCCCCTATCTGTCCTCTGCCATTTCTGTCTGGTAGAGAAGGTGTCTCTTCCACACTATCTTGGTCTTCCTCTCTACTTGGCCAAGGACAACAGGGAAGAAGGGTGCTAGAGCAATTTAGTACAGTAGTTCCTTTTTTTGACATACCAATGGTTTATGACAATCACACATCTTGGCACTGTCTTGACAAAGACAATATGTAAAAGGAAGCAATTTTCTAATTAACAGGATATGTAATCGAATGTATTTTGAAAGTGCATTTTCTACAAAAAAAGGAAACAATCAGTTTTTGAATAGCAAACTGTGGAAATATGTTTCCTGCTATTTACAATGATTTTGGTAAATCTCTAGTGTTTGACCAAAGCAAAAATCCTTTCAAATTGTTGTCCTCACTTCGGTCTCAATATTTTTCCTAAGGAATGTTTTTCTGCCACAAAATTTGCTTTCCTCAATTTTCTTATTTGGGAATTGAAACTGCTCTCTAATGTAACTATTCTTTAGTGAATCCTGGGTCTATATTGATGGCTCTGATCCAATGTTACCACTGCTCAAGAGTCAGAGATCCACTTTTAATATCGGAAAACTTAACAGACACTGAACCTTCACTGGGAAAGGGCCTACGCTGGCTAATAAAACATTAAGCCTCTTTGCTCTCAGTTAGAATTGTGTCACCCTAGAGTGGACCAAATTACTTGCTATTTAAGTGACCTTGGCAAACATTTGCAAAACACGAGCTGTATGGGAATAGGAGAATAAAAGAAACCACGAGAACATACTTTATCACTCCGTGACAAAACTTGAAACTATAGTTAGTGTTTCCAGTTCTTTTTTTTAATATACATATATATATTTTTTAGCTGTAGGTGGACACAATACCTTTATTTTATTTATTTATATGAGTTGCTGAGGGTGGAACCCAGTACCCTACAGGGGCTAGGCAAGCACTCTACCACTGAGCCACAATCTCAGCCCCTCCACTTCTTTATATACTGGTGCAAGGGTCCTCAGGGCTTAAAGACACATGCAAGATTTGCTTAAAACAATAACTGAATAGTAAACGAGCATGAAATGATACCCAGGTAAGAGTCAACCTTTTTCTCTCCTGGATAATTGAGTTTAGGATTCTAGTCTCCTGTGAAGTGACTGAATTAATTCATGTTGCTTTCAGTTTATGAACTGGTATCTTGAGCATATTGTACTCACTCAATAGATATTTGTAGAATAAACAAACAAGAAATCAATTTTAAAAAGTTAAATTATAAGGTGCAGTTTCTTATAGAAAGTTTTATGGATGTCAACTGCATTCCTGATTAGTCCCTCAAAAGCTTAGAATTGATATAAAACATAGTATATATATCTAGGACCCCTTATCATAAGCCCTTGGGACAGGCTGTTTCAGATTTTTTTTTTTTTTTTGAGACAAGGTCTCACTACATTGCATAGGCTGATCCCCAACTCTGAGGCTTTATATATCTATGTCTATCTATCTATCTATCTATCTATCTATCTATCTATCTATCTATCTATCATCTATCTATCCATCTATCAGTACTGGGACTTGAACCCAAGGGTGCTCTACCACTGAGCTACATCATCAGTCCTTTTTTTTTTTTTTTAATTTTGAGACAGTGTCTTGCTAAATTGCTGAGGCTGGCCTTGAACTTGCTATTCTTCCACCTCAGTCTCCCAAGTGGCTGGGTTACAGGTATGAGCCACCATGCCCAGCTCAAACAATATATTTTTTTTAAACTTCAAAAATTTTAAATTTTTTACTTGTGCTAATTAGCTGTACACAGCAGGAGAATGCATTTATACATTTTAATAGATCATATACAAATGGAGTGTAATCTCTCATTTTTCTGATTACACATATTGTAGGATCACACTGGTCATGCAGTCATATGTCAATATTTTTGTGGTAAAATACACAACTATTCACTAAATAAGATAAATGAAGATCAGTTTCATGTCTGTTCAAATCAGATTTTTTTTTTGTTTTACAAATAAATTTTGGTTCTAGAGACTGGGTTTTCAGAGATGTGTAATTGCAGGAGTCCTATTGTGCTGTCTCCCCCAAATGCCATAAACAGACTTCTGTGACAGAGCCACACATGAGAGAGGGAAGCAGACTTTTCCTCTTCTGCTCAGAGCCTTATGGTGGGCCTGGGAGGCCCATTCCCTCCTCTCTTAGAAGGGGTCTTTTAACTCTTGGGTATCTGGTGAAATCTATGGGTCCTTCTCCCTAGAAAAGTTGACAAATGCACAAAGATTAAAAAAATTAGGGATTCTTGAAGAATCCCTGCTCTGTAGGTAGGAAGAAGGGTGACTGAAGAGCCTGGATGTCCCAGAGTGGCACAGAGGATCTAGGACACACCTGGTAATAGTAGGCAGGGGAGGAAAGGACCTACGCAAGTGAGGCAGTGGCAGACGAGCCCCCAAGTTGTAGGCTCTCAATTAAGTGTTTCCAGCTGTTGGGCAGGGTGCACTGATGGCCAGGTGACAAAGTCCCACCTCCTCCTACGGGAGGAATGCAAGTGGGAAAAAGTAAGGAGAGCCTGGGCAGCGATGCAGGAGGGGGTCAAAGCCGGCACATGGCTGATTCCAACTGGGATGGGCAGAGTTGACGGAGTTGGTACTTTAACAATGTACAAGGAAATGGCACTAACAACAGCCTTTTGAACAGCCTTTTGAACCTTTCTGGTTCAAAAGATTGTTTTTGCCAATATGTCTCACCAGTCTTGGCGACCGTCCTCTTGGGGTGTTGAGACAGGCATTTGCATTTCATTGGCAGTTCAAACCTTGATTCTTCAGCCGAGATGAAAGGCAAGAAGCCAGTGAAATCCAAGTACTGTGGTACTCTGTAACAAGGCCACCTGTTAACTGAAAACGGAACCAACCTTACTAGTTGGCTCCAGTAGGGTAAGCCATATGAGGACTAGACTTCACATTTTAAATCTTTCTTCTATTATTATTATTATTATTATTATTATTATTATTATTATTATTATTTTGATACCAGGGATTGAACCCAGGGGTGCTTAATCACTGACCCCTTTTTATTTTTTATTTTGAGACTGGGTCTCACAGTTGCTTAGAGCCTCTCAAAGTTGCTGAGGCTGGCTTTGAACTCGTGAACCTGCTTCAGCCTCCCGAGCTGCTGGGATTACAGGCATGCACCACCGTGCCTGGCTAAACCTTTCTATTACTTTGCAATTATCCTTAATTTCTTTGTTTCCTATTTCCTTCCATAAAAGTTTATGAACAATACTCATTTACAATATGGAAAGTCAGCAAGACAGAACACGGACCTCTTTGAAATACTCGCATGCTAAATAATAACATCACTATGACCAGGAATCCAGCCTTGGCTGAGAACTCTTGCCTTTACCTGTAGGCTGGGCGGTTTTAGAAGCATTATACTTTTTCTTCTCCTTCTTTCCTTTTTCCACAGGCTGCTCTACGTAATTCCCGCTGGTAACTGCTTCTGAACATTCAGATACAAAGTCTTCCGCATAGTCGTAGTGGGCGCTCAGGCTCCTGCAGGAGCACTGGGACCTGCTGTAGTCGACACTCTCGGTGGAAGCCCTGCCGTTCCAGGACAGGCCACCTGGGCCTGGGCTTCTGCGTTCTGCAGGACTCCTGCTGTCTTCCAGGGCCATGCTGGGGAGATGCTCTTCTCTGTGCACCTCTGTTGCATCAGCCAAAGACATAGTAGACAACCTAGTAACAGAAATGTATTTTTGAATTTATGACTATTCAAATGACATTACAATGAACCATGCTTTGCTAGGTTTTATTTAACTATATGAGTCATTATGAATGTGAAACAAGGCATTATTTTGAAGTATTTTCCGGAAGAACTTCAGTTTGGTTTTTGTGTCATTTCTACATAAAATGTAAGATCCCTGATATGGGATAGAATCATATTGGGTGACAACACTGACAATTATTTATGAATTACTAGATGACATCTTGTTTCTAGAGGCTGGTTATTTGTTGGGTATTTCTGCCTTGATTGGAACGGAAGAAAATGACAGTTCTAAGTTTGTCCAACTGGTGTGAAACAGAGCTCATGACACTCAGACATGTTTATGGAGGTGTTCACTTTCATTTACTGATGATGAGATCACATACTTTTGAGATTAAACACATAGAGCACAATGAAATTAATCTTCTAGTTTTATAGAGTAGTCTTTGTTCTAAATCAAGAGTAATATTACTAGTACTAATTAGTAATAATCCAGTGACATAAACTTGATATCCTGATTAGATGCTTTAATTCAGGAAATTTGCTTTTCTTTCTGTGCTTCATTTAGCCTATCATAGCATGAATATGATTCCCATGATCATATACTATAAGGTGACAATGGAAGCAGTTCAGGAAAACATGCATATTTTCAAGGGAAGATCATGTAGGAATTAGAATTTCTGTGAAGGAAGTGCACAGTGGAAGACGTACATATCTCCAATAAACAACTGAGCATGCTTTCATCTGCACCAAAACCCAAACTTATATAAATAATGGGTTTGGGGAAATCAAAATGAACTTTCAATTTGAAAAGTCAAATCTTATTTGGGAATTAAATAGTAAAGTAGACTTCAAAGAAAATTGTTTAATAGATAAGAATGAAAACACAATCTGAGGGTGTGATCCTAATTTCTAACGAGGGGCATATGATATCACATAGGTAAAGGCCTGTAACCAAAGGCCATGACTGAAAAATTAATTAAGACCTACCTAGTGTCATACTTCTTTCACTTAGGGTGGATTTGTTTCAAATTGAGTACAATTTAAAGTAGTTTAAACACAGTAGTTCTTCTTTGTAGATCCAGAATGTTTTGGGTCAGCAAATTATTCCCCAAAGCGACTCTCACAAGTTGCTTCAGGATTCCATGGAGCTAAAACAACTCCTCAGCTTTTCACTGCTAGGATTCTAGCATTCTGTAGAAAAGATGTTGCAGCATCTGACTTGTAGTGCTTTTTTTAAATTAAAAAAAATTTTTTTTTGTACCAGGGATTGAACCCAGGGATATTTCACCACTGAGCCACATCCCAGTCCTCTTTATTTTTTATTTAGAGACAGGGTCTCACTAAGTTGCTTAGGACTTCGCTAAATTGCTGAGGCTGGCTTTGAACTCGCGATCCTCCTTTGAACTTGAGATTCTGCCTCAGCCTCCCAAGCCTCTGGGATTACAGGCGTGTGCCACAATGCTCAGTTTGTAGCTTATTTTGACATTGGTACTGGTGGAACTAACTCATCTGTGTGGCACACAGGCTGGGACACTGTCCCTCCTGTTGTTTCACACACCCTCCCACAGGTCTCCCAGGCCTGCCTGCTCTTGACAGCCCTGGTGGTATACACTCTCCCTAAGAACCCAAAGGTTTCACATGAAAGTTGTCTCCCTGAACACCAAGTCCAGGTCCCACCTGGCTCAAGACAGCTGCTCAGAGCAGCCAAACCCTTGTCCCTGACAACACAGAAAGAGCGGGTTCCAAAGGACACAAACTTCTGATACTTTCAGTACATTGTCTTAGTTGTCTAAGTGAGAATCTAAAATGGAGGGAAGAGGAAGTCACACAGAAGGAGTTACCTTAGTTAAGCAGCGGAGTCCTGCACGTCTTCACAATGCTCCCGCCTTGAGGCCGGGTAATGCCACTGGCGGGTCATAGCAACCACCTCAACAGCAGATCGAAACAAACAGATCCATCTTCTGGGACTTTGAAAGGACTATCTTTTCATTTAATTCTCAAATCTCCTATTTTACCGAGAAAGCAAAGGAGAAATTAGCTGGCATTAGAGCCTCGCCAACAGAAATTTAACCTCACTCTACTGGGAGATTCTTCCCAAGTCCCATTCTGCTTCTTGCTGCCTGTTTGACGTGCTCTCTCTGCTGGGGAAACACACTGGGCAGCTCACAGCCTCCCTCCACAAAGCTGCCCAGCCCCAGTCATCTTATCGGTACATTAACCTGTGCTTAATATCTCACTGGTGCCTGTACGTTGTGCAAACTGCTCTCATATCACCAGATCCTCGCAGCACAGAGGGAGAAGGTTTAGGCAAGGTCAAAGGTTAAGTGACCGTCCTGGGCCAGTGCTTTTCCATTCAGCAGTGGACAGCACACTGGTGACCCTTACACAACCCTAGCTTAAAGAGTTCTTTTTCCAGCCGACGTTCTGCCAGGTGGCAGTGGGCAGAGGCAGGGGCAGAGGCAATGATCCTGATTCATGAACCTTTGCATTTGGAATAAGAAGAATCCCAGATGTTAGTTCCTGAAAGAACTAAAGATGTCTGCTGTACCCTCATAGCCTTGCCTGGCCTTGTCCCTGGAAGCTGGTCTTGCCCACCCCTGTTGCTCATGACCTTAGCCCCTGACTCCATTCTTTTCCATCTTTTTTTTTTTTTTTATTCTTTTCCATCTTGATAAATCCATCCGAACAATTGCTGGTGATCGGCAAGAACCATTTGGTTTCTGCCCTGTTATTGACGCAAGCTAGTCCTGGCAAAAGCCCGGTGAAGACTCCCTCCTCCTTCCTCACCTCAGAGGGAGGGAAGTCTTCTTGGACCTGGGGTGAGGCTTCGGGGTAGGGCACACACTTAGCATTCACAAGGCCCTGGTTTCAATCCCCAGCAACACACACACACACACCCCACAGTCTTTTTTCACACCAGCATTTTAAGATCAAGTCTTATTTTTTTTTTTTTTTTGAACCAGGATTGAACTCAGGGACACTTGGCCACTGAGCCACATCCCCAGCCCTATTTTGTATTTTATTTAGAGACAGGGTCTCACTGAGTTGCTTAGGGCCTTGTTAAGTTGCTGAGGCTGGCTTTGAACTCGCGATCCTCCTGTCTCAGCCTCCCAAGTCGCTTGGATTACAGGCGTGCGCCACCACGCCCGGCCTAGATCAAGTCTTATTAATTCAAGAGTGTTTTTCATGCTATACTCACAAATGGCCCAATAGCTAAATTAGTGGTGGGGAGTATGATGCATTAGATGATCGACAATTTAAAGGCAGACAGACTTGGGTTGGACCTGGGTCTCTCTGTCACATAAGGGCTTTGGCCATCTGTAAAATGTTTCTTACACCAAATCACAGGGTCATTACAGGGGGATGAGACAGTGTTTGTGAAAGCACCCACACAGTAAGCATTAGCAAATACTAGCTTCCCGGCTGGAGGAGTAATTCTGGGACACACACAAGGGCCGCCTAGGACATTGCTGGTGTCTTCATGTAAGAGATGCAACCAAGACTCAGCCTGCTTTCCCATCAATTGCTGTACCAGGGACGGCCACTGAACAACCCCATTTGACTGAAAACCCATGTCTTGTCCCTGTGGTACTCCAGACGAGCCCAGTGCTGTTTCAATGTTTCCACATCCCATCTACTGCGCCTAGCAGAAGCTGCACACACGTCAGCTTCCTAATTGTGATGAGGTCCTGTTTTTTTGTTTTTTTTCTGGTACTGAGAATTGAACCCAAAGGCACTTCACAACACGGCTACATCCCCAGCCCTTTTTATTTTTTGTTTTGAGACCGTGTCTTGCTAAGTTGCTTAAGTCCTCCTTAAGTTGTTGAGGCTGGCCTCAAACGTGCAGGCCTCCTACCCAAGGCTCCCGAGTAGCTGGGATTGCAGGCATGTGCCACCACACCTAGCTAGGTATTGTTGACTCTACAGATGAAGAATGTAAAGCTTGGAAAGTTAACTGACTTACACACAGTCACAAAGCTAGTAAGTGGCAGAACCGAGTTTTGAACCCAGGTCTACTTGCCTTTATAGTTCTTTTCGCTGCACCATACTTCTGGACCTAAAAAAAGGCATAATTTGACCCACACATTTGCTTGCTACGACCTCAAAATGTTAACTGTGCAATATTTGTGATGAGCCTGAGGGAATAACCGAAGACTATGGTCATTAGTTTACCTCCACTCTGGTGTTCAAAATTTGAGACTATCCTGAAAACAATCGCTTCTCCCTTCATCTTTCAGGTTAATCAGTGGAACCGAATTTGACATAGGAGGAACACTGAGATGACGGATGTAAGCAGGGAGGAGTGGGGTTCTCTTCCATTCCTAGATTAGTATCCTGAGGTCTGCGATGTGACTGCATCCCACTACGACTATTTTTAAAAGAATTCCCTCTGAATCACACGCTGTCTGAGGGACACGGTGTGCTTTGGTTGCTCCACGTTTGACACAGTAAAGAGCTAGCCATCCTAGTGTCTTCGTCTCCCAAAGACTGAGATAACAGGAAGAAAGGAAAACGTTCAAATGGAAATCCATTAGAATTTATAATCATAAGACTTAAAAAACAAGACTCCGTATACAACCTCACTGCTAATCCAGATGACAAGGTGCCCTAGTGCAAGCCCTGTGACTTTGCTAGAATTCCGTTGTGGGCTAAAGGCACGTGAATCTGCAGTCAGAAGCCTCTGTGGACGTCCTAGTAAGTACTGTCTCCTGGGGGTCTCTGCATTTTGCAGGATCTGCATAGCAAGGAGTTAGTAACTGAAGTCTCTTTAAATGCTTTAAAAAAATTATACAATTAAAAATGTCCCAACAAGGAAATGTCTAACAAAATTGTCCTCAATCTTTCTGGCTCACTTTACCTAATGCTATAGGTAATTTCCTCAAGATGAGCCAAAAACAAAAACAAAAACAAAAACAAAAACAAAAACAAAAAGGGTCCTACTATTAGGACATTTTCTTTTTCTTTGTAAGATGGGTGGTGGGGAATAGAGGATTCTTTATTTCCACAAATTTTCTAGATGATATACTATTGGCCTACTTTCATTAAATTTCTAAAACATGAAATGATACAATCA
The DNA here is from genome assembly GCA_020662805.1 of Glaucomys volans. NCBI lineage: Eukaryota > Metazoa > Chordata > Mammalia > Rodentia > Sciuridae > Glaucomys > Glaucomys volans. Next base: position 184,505 of record JAJEJO010001839.1, on the reverse strand, counting down.
TTCTGCTATTGATCACTATTATAACCTAATCTATCTCAAGGAAAAAATACCGTAAGCAACTTGAAATTAATTGCTGTGTTCACTGATTTGTTGCTGTGTTATGATGCAATGGCACAAATATTTAAAAATCAAAACCTATAATTTTAATCCATATTCCAAGAAATTGAACTTACTAAGAGTCATCATAATTGCTTTAGATAGCATATTGACATACTGTATTGCTTTGGAAGAATGTATCTACACTAGGTGACAACAGCATGTGGCCTGGTTGGCCCAGGGATTTATCAGAACTAATTAATGTTAGTGACACTAAAACCAGATTTTAGGTAAATTTATTGTGCCTCTTTTTGCTAGAACGATTGAGAGACAATCGCTGTTACTACTAATGGCATAGTCTTTGACAAGATGAGGTCATAAGAAAAATAGGGACCAGCTGGCTTCATAGAAGCAGTTCAGAACATGATATCAGTGCTTAAGGGAATGTAGGAGGTGATTCACCAACATTTGATAATTTCTTTTTGGTATTGGGGACTTTTAAAAAATATTTTTAAAGATATTTATAGACCTTTATTATTTTTATTTTTATATGATGCTGAGAATTGAACCCAGTGCCTCACACACACTAGGAAAACCCTCTACTACTGAGCCACATCCCCAGCCCAATTTTGCATTTTATTTAGAGACAGAGTCTCACTGAGTTGCTTGGGGCTTTGCTGTTGCTGGGGCTGGCTTTGAACCCATGATCCTCCCATCACAGCTTCCTGAGCTGCTGGGATTACAGGTGTGTGCCACTATGTCTGGCAACATTTGATAATTTTTAATGTATCCAACAGGTCAATTTCTTTGGCTTACCGAGGATACACATTTTATAAGAAAACAATCTTAAGTCTTTGGGATAAAATTATTTTTTTAATTGAAGAAACCCTCCTCTTTTATTGAGGTATAAGTGAAATTTAATAAACTGCACATATTTAGAGTGCCTGATTTATTATATTAGACATTGTACATTTGTACACACAGTGGTATACTTATACACCCATGAAACTATCATCAAAACCAACAGTGACCTCATCTGTGACCCCTGCTTCCCTGAACCTCTCTGTAATTCTTTTTATTTATTTATTTATTTATTTATTTATTTTAATTTACTTATTGATTCATTGAACACAAATGGAGTACAGCTATTGTTTCACTGGTTGTACACAAAGTTGAGTCACACCATCTGTGCGTTCATGCATGTACACAGGGCAATGGTATCTGTCACACATTCGTTATTATTTTTACCCCCCACCCCTCCCTTCCCTCTATGCTTTCTATCCTTCCTCCATTCTTGCCACCCTTCCCCCCCGCATTATGCATCATCATTC
>JAJEJO010001839.1:129739-177000 GCA_020662805.1 Glaucomys volans | reverse complement strand
AGCCGGGTGTGGTGGCGCACACCTGTAATCCCAGGTGCTTGGGAGGCTGAGGCAGGAGGATTGCGGGTTCAAAGCCAGCCTCAGCATGGGCAAGGCACTAAGCAACTCAGTGAGACCCTGTCTCTAAATCAAATATAAAGTAGGGCTGGGGATGTGGCTCAGTGGCTGAGTGCCCCTGAGTTCAATCCCCAGTTCCAAAAAAAAAAAAAAATTTTTTTTTTAAGAAGAGTGTTAAAAATCAAATTGAAGCCAGGGGGGATGGTACGAGCTTATAGTCCCAGTAACTCCAGAGCCTGAGGCAGGAGAATTGCAAGTCTGAGGCCGGCTTTAGCAATTTAGTGAGACTTTGTCTCAAAAACTTAAAAAACAAAACAAAACAAAACAAAAACGGGCTGGGGGCTGGGATTGTGGCTCAGTGGTAGAGCACTTGCCTAGCATGTGTGAGGCACTGGTGAGGCACTGGGTTCAATTCTCAGCACCGCATACAGATAAATAAATAAAGGCTGATCAACTTTAAAGAAAAAAAAAAAAAAGGGCTGGGATATAGCTCAGTGGTAGAGTGCTCCTGGGTTCAACCCCCAGTACTGGGGGAAAACAAAAACTGAAGCCTATGAGAAATTTTGAAGAGTTTACATATGCAAACATCAATTCACGAATCAAGCAGGACCCAGCTGTGCTTGGCGGTAGGAGGCACTGCTAGAGAGGGGTTAAAGAAAAGCCTTTTATAAAGTGAATGAGGCAACAACAAAGGAAATAGTGCATTAGTTACATAGTTGTCTTATTTGGAGTTTTCAGTTGGAAAGGTCCTACTTAAGTAAGTAGAGGCTGGCTTTGGTTTGCTTAGGTAGTGACCCAGGGCATTGGCCACTCCAGTCTGATGGTCCCCTAGCTGATTATTTTAACAAGCAGCATAAGCAGCACCCCACCAATGACTCCTGGATGGCCAGGATCACCTGGGTCCGGTGATTCATCCTATTAAGGTCAAGTCACTTTTCCTTCCTTAAGGTTTGGGCTGTCCAGCGCCTCCAGAGGAACGTCACGGCACAAGTCACGCTGGCTTCATTTTTCTGACACTGCTGGGAATGCACACTGCGTGGTAGGTAGCTTCGAAGATAGGTCTCCACGACCCTCACTTCTCATGCCCTTGTGTGACCCCTCCCATTGGTTTGAGTTGGATGTCACTTCCAAGATTAGGCAACTAAAGGACTCCCATTGCTGTCTTAAAATTTTTTTTTTTTTTATGTGGCGCTGAGGAATGCCCCTCGTAGGCGAGGCAAGCGCTCTGCCACGACCCCAGCCCTCCTGTGGCTGTCTTAGTCACCCTCCTCTTCTCTCATTTGCTCACACTGATGGAGGCCAACTACCACATGGTGAGCTGACTCATGGACACAGGGCAAGAAACAGAGGCTTCAGCCAACAGCCAGCGAGGAAGCGAGCCTCAGTCTAAAAGCCGGCGAGGAATGGAGTCCTGGAGTGGGCTCCAGCTTGGATCTTCTCCCAGAGGAGCGTTCAGATAACTGCAGCCCCTGATTCCTGATTTCAGGCTGAAGAGACATCCCGAGCAGCAGCACTTGGCCGTGCCTGGGGCCCATGGCATAATAAATGTTGTTTTCCAGCCAGTAAGTGTTCATTTGGAAACTGGAGAGGGACTCACAGAACAGAAGGCTTCTGTGTGGACCCCAGGAGGCCACAGTGAGCAGCGATCATGCAGAAAAATGGAAGAACAAAAGACCTAGTTCACTTAGGTTAATAGGTGCTTCCTAGAATGTTTACCTAACTTGAAAACAATTTATGTAATGCTATATTTTCTCCATCTCTAATCAATTAATTTTAACAAATAATGATGTTATCAAAAATTTTTTTGAGTGGTGGCAACCACACTATTGTATTAAATGGTTTAAGTTTGGGGGTAATTACCATTTGGGCATAGATGACAAACCCAGGTGGATCTTATTAGGGTGTTTCAGTTTCCAAAATTAAAAAAATTGGATGTCCCTGAGGGCCAATGGTTCAGTTTACATTTTGGACTTTGAGGTGGTCTGTCATCCACATGCATTCAGCATCCACTGCATTTGGGATGCTGATCTTTTCCTGGGCGACAGTACTCCCAACGCCGGGCAGGGAGCTGCAGTGCCTCTGCAAACAGGAAGACACCCAGTACCCCACATGTACAGTCTTGCCAGCAATGTTATAAAACAGGTTCTGTATTAGATGATTTGCCCAACCACAGGCTAATGTAAGTATTCTGTGCATATTTGAAGTGGGCTCGGCTAGGTAGATTAGGTGTATTAAGTGCATTTTGGGGTGTACTGGAACACAGCCCCACTGTAGGTCAAAGAGCATCTATACTTGACCTTAACATAAATTATACCTGCCAAAGAAACAGAATACTCTGCTTTCTGGAATTCCTGGGACCCCAAAACTGTTGTAAAATTTCTACCTGTGACCTGAACCTGGTCCTTTTGGGTTCTCCTGGCTGTCACCATGAGAGTTCATCTTGTTCATGAAACTCACTCTGAGACACATTATCTGTGATGTAAACCAAAGAAAAACCAAATTTGATTTCTGGCTGTGACTGCAGTTGGCAGTAAGTACTCTGAATACATACATCAAGTGGCTTTCTGGAATATTCAATCTATTAAGTACTAGTTTTCTCACTGATCTGCTAAAAATTGATTGATGACTAGTAACAAGCCTATTCTCTCAGTGTACTTTTAAGGTAACTGAACTGTTTTAGAGTCTCTGTGTTAATATAGATGGGCTACTTGCTAGTTATCAATAAAACACCTACAATTACACATATATGGAGTTCTGATTATGTAGCACATAATGGAAAAATCTAGGTCTTCAGCCAACCACCCAATGTTCTTAGTTAAGTAATTAATTAATCAACATGTTAAGTTAAGAACATTTATTTAGTGTCTGCTGAACCCTGGGGTCATGAAGGCAAGCTTCTGCCTTCAGGATATTAAAAGGAGGTCTGTTTCTCCCTGATCTAATGAAAAAAATCTGACCTGGCTGATGACGTGTTCTGGAATGCACCTCGGTGAAGGGATGGCTGCTTATGAGAACAGTAAGCTCCTGTGCTGACTACTTATCATAGAACACGAGGGAGAGTGCTGGAGATCAAGGGGCACGTCTGGATCAGGTTGGAATACTGCCGTCAGGTGTTTCCACCCTGCTTTTGGATTAAGGCTGACAAAAGAAAGTGTTTGCTAAAATGTGCTAAAATGAATTCCTGCCTACCTGGTGTTCTTAACAAACTTCCCTAAGATGTCTGAGGATAAACTGTATGTTCTGAGCAGAGGGTTCATCACACTGTAGAATTTAGGAAGTTTCTAGGGTAGTATTTTTTGAAATATTTTGGTGTCTTTTAAAAGATAGAATATATTTCAAAAAAACCTAAATCCTAAAAGGAAAATGTTGCTATCTCACCAAGAAACATTTATATAAGAACAAAAGTTTTGAACCAGTATTAATTCATATAAATTCATTTGCATTATGAATTGTATACTTCACACACCAAGGCTTTTCCTCTATTAAACTGAATTGACTATTGATAGTTGACTGAGAAAAAATAATAATCATCTTGATTGTACTTATCCAATGCTTATGCTGACGTAAGATCTGAAGAAGTCATACTGAGGCCTGGGGATAGAGCTCAGTTAGTAGAGTGCCTGCCCTGCAAGTATAAGGCCCTGGGTTCGATCCCCAGCACCGCAAAATAAATAAATAAAAATAAAAAAAGTCATACTGAGTGGTGCTATTCAAAATATTAGAGGCAGAGCAAAAGATCCTGTAGTTCATCTGCCTGTTCCTTCTTTCCAGTGTAAAACAGAAGAAAAACAGAGTGTTTGGATTATGAGCTACTTGCCTGCAAACAACAACAAACAAGAACAGGAAGACCCTCTGGGCACTACTGGGAGGCCCTGGGTCTCACTCTGGAAGGACTGAGGTTGGTGGATTTAGTGTCACATACTGAAATTTGTTCTTCTGGAACACACTATAGAACAAGCGTGTTATAGAAATGTAGACAACCAAAAAATACGGAAAAAGATGTTCTAGATTACTCATAAGGAAACACGAACTAAAACAATCAGATTCCATTCTTCATCTATCAGAATGGCAAAAGTTAAAGAATCAGGTGAAACATGTTGTGGTAACTAATAACTGAACTGCACAGTCTGAAAACATGGGAATAAAGCCTATTTCTGTTTATGGACATGTAGATGTTAAGATCTCCAAGATGTGTTAATTCTAATCAATGTCTACATGCTGCTCATTGCCTTCCATAATGAATGGAGTTAAATTCCATTTTTGAGGTTTAAAACTTTCCTGTGGTTCTGATAGGCTGATTAATGGTCCCCTAAGGACATCCAAATCCTCAGAGCCTGCTACTATATGTAGGAAAAGTGACTCTGCAGATGCCATCCATTTCAGAACTTGGGTAGGAAGCTAGTCCTGAATTAGCCTTGTGGCCTAACACAGTCACGTGGGTTTTTGTAAGAGGGATGCAGGAGTCAGAGTTAGGCAGCCCTGTGACGACGGAGGCAGAGGGAAGCAGAGGCAGAGACAGAAGACTCTATGCTACCAGCTTTGAAGATGGAATAAAGGGTCACAAGTCGAAGAACATGGCTTTTCTAGGAGTTCGCAAAGGTAAGGGATTGGATTCTCCCCTGGAGCCTCCAGAAGGAACCAGTCCTGCCAGAATCTTAAGACATTTCAGACTTTGGACCTCCATAATTATAAGAGAATAAATACATTTTATTTTAAGGCACTGCGTTTGTGATGATTTGTTATAGCAGCACCAGGGAACTAATACAGGTGCTGTGAAAAACATCATGAATTAAATGACTAAAAGCAGGCTATTAAGATATAAATAAAATACACTATTATAAGAAGTTAAAAAAGAAGGTGATTAAAATGCTTTGGAACAGTATTATCTTTTTTTTTTTTTTTGGTACTGGGGATTGAACCCAGGGGTGCTTTACCACTGAACTACATCCCCGGCCCCTTTTATTTTTTACTTTTTGACACAGAGTCTCACTAAATTGCTTAGGGCCTTGCCACATTGCTGAGGCTGACCTTGAACTTGCAATGCTCCTGCCTCAGCCTCTGGGGTCATTGGGATTACAGGCATGTGCCACTGTGCCTGACTCGGTACAGTATCTTTTAATTAATTAATTAATTAATTAATTTTTAGTTGTAGATGGGCACAATACCTTTATTTATTTAAAAAATTTTAATTTTGTTTTAATTAGGTGTACATGACAGAATGCCTTTATACATTTTGATAGATCATACATAAATAGTATAATCTCTCATTTTTCTGATTGTACACATTGCAGGATCACATTGATCAAGCAGTCATAAATGTACACGAGGTAATAATGTCTGTTTCACTCTTCTGTCATTCCTTCCCCCATAACCCTTCCCCTCCCTTCATTCCCCTCTACCTAATATAAAGTAACTCTATTCTTCCCTATCCATCCCCCTCTCCTTATTGTGAATGACGCAACCACATCAATGTTTATAGCAGCTCAATTCACTATAGCTAAACTATGGAATCAACCTAGATGGCCAGCAACAGATGAATGGATAAAGAAAATATGGTATGTATATACCATGGAATATTACTCAGCTTTAAAGAAGAATGAAATCCTGGCATTTGCTGGTACATGGATGGAGTTAGAGACTATCATGCTAAGTGAAATAAGACAAACCTGAAAAAACAAAGGCCAAATGTTTTCTCTGATATGTGGAAGCTATTTATTTATTTTCATGTGGTGCTGAGGATCAAACCCAGTACTTCACACATGCTAGGCAAGCACTCTACCACTGAGCCACAATCCAAGTACTGGTACAATATCTCAATGCTTCTAGAATTCTTCTTGCTTTACTGCATCTGTACTATATCCAGGAAAAAATGTGTTCAAGCCCAGGAAATTGATGGGATTGTTTGCTTGGGAAAGCTAGCAAGAAAAAACGTCAGGCTCTCTCACAGGCACTCAGGATGGAGATTTAAAAAAAAAAAAAAAAAAAAAGTAAATAAAGAAGAAGGCCTGTGTGAAGAGGCAATTGTGGATGGATGCCTGGGGACTCAGAAAGCAGGGTGGGCAGGGCAGAGGCAGTAAGAGGGAGGTGACAAAAAGATGTCAAGTAGCTGGCAAGGTTAAGAAATGAAATGCACAGAAAATAAGTTAACTTAGGAAATAAGCTGACATATTTAGAATTATGGGAGACAAGATTCTTATTGCCCAAAAAGCTTAAGGCAGAAGACTGGAAACAACCCCGAGGTCTTTGATTACAACTGGAAGATCTAGGTTAAAAATATATGTATATATACACACACGAATATATAGTTTTATAGATAAACAGTTATAGATATATGTGCATGTGTCCATAAAATGTGTATTTTATAGATTGCTCTCTGAAGCAATGAGACTTCAGTAACAATGAGGGCATTGTGCTCCATTCTCCATAAGTCATCAGGGCACCCTAGAGAAATCAGGGCATCTTGGAAGATTCCAAGCCTAGGCCAGGCAAAGTACAAGTCAGGGCTCTGTATGTGTCAAAAGGACCCAGGATCCAGCTTGAAGCAGTCCTCACTAGTCACATCTAGGACACTTAGAGCATCCAATAAAGAGGAGAGAGGATTACAACTCAATGAGTAAGGTAGGAATCCATGAGTCCACACTGACATGAATGAGTCAATGAGAAAGCTCTGTCTTGGGCTACAGTAAAATTAATATGTGCACAAGAGTGGTGGAAATATCATCACTATTAGACAACCTGCACAGAGGAAGCTCACACAGGCAGGAGCTGCCAACGGATACTGAAGGTCAGTGAACATGAGCTGACAAAGAGCAGGATTTGCCATATTAGAACATTCCTTCCCCCAATACTGGTCAAATACAAAGGGAAAACGGGTGATGTTGTGGAAAAATCTGGGAGACACCTGTGGGAACAGGTGATCACAGTCAATGTGAGCAGCAGTGGGACATGTCCCACTGCTGAGGTCCAGTGGAAGGGCACTGCCATTTCTGTGGCCTCCCCACAGGAGCAGGCCCGAAGGTGCGCAGGGCAAACATCAAGCAGACCTAAGTTCAGGGTTTTCCTTCAGAAGAGAAGGTCGAATGGGACAGAAAGCTTTTCCCTCAGCTTATGAACTTGGTACTCTGCAGGCAAGACCATCAGCATCTTACGTTTTCAAGGACACCATGTCAAACACGTCCACTTTTAAGATTATGGGTCCTGGTTTTCTGCTTCAGAACTTTGGCCATTCTAGAAGTTGACAGAGGGAAGTTTGGAATGACTGATCAGGGGAGGTGGCGTGAGGCTTGTGAGCTAAGGGATCTAAGTTCTCTTCCTAGCTCCACCAGTGCACTAGCTGTTTGGACTCCAGTGGCTAAGGTAAGAAATCAGCTGATTTGCCCAGTGACCCCTAAGGCTCAGCCTAGCTCAAATCCTCAGGTGAAACAGACTTGGATTTACCAGCAATTCAAGCTGACAACATGAAAATGTGTTGTGTTCAATGACTGGACAGTTATAGACTAGCTGTGTGGGTTTTGGTCATTTAACAATTTTAGACATTTTATTTTTGACAAAAAGTCACAATTCATTACCAGTCTGACACCTCAAAGCTGCGCCTTTAGGATGAGAAACTGTGCCTCTCTACTTCCCCCCAGTGGCGACAAACGCAATGGACTGCTGTGCCCAAAGGAAGGTGTAACTGGGTTTACCAGGCCTTCCAATCATAGAGGTGCCTATTTTTAGCTCCCCAGCAACCACATTTAAAAATTTTCAATGTTTACTTATTTTTTTAATTTTAATTTATTTATATTTTTATGTGGTGCTGAGGATCGAACCCAGTGCCTCACATGTGCTAGGTAAGCACTCTACCACTGAGCCACAAGCCCAGCCCTGTTTACTTATTTTTGTACTAGACTTTTCATTCTATTTCAACAAAATTGTATTAAAATACCAGAAATTTACTATTTCTTATGCATTCTTTCAACGCATACTTGAGGGCTCACTGTGCCAGGAACTGTGTCGGGTGTGGGGACACCACATCGAAAACACCACCAACGGGAACTTGTGTGTTGATAGACCCTAATGACAGCAGGGACTTCTGTTTTAAAAGAGATACAGTTCTGTCAGCATATGTAACGAAGGGAATCTTGACAAGTGACCCAGGGAGGTACCTTACGGAAGCACAGAGTTGAGACAAGAAGACAGTGGGCACTAACTAGGGAGGAGGGGAGAGGGGCAGGAGGGCAGTGGCAAAGACTTAAGGGTACAGGATGCCCATTGTGGCTGAGGTCCAGTGGAAGGGCCAGTGGCTCCTGGTACTTGATGACTCTGGGGAGGCTGCAGGGCCTTGGGAAGGCTGGGCATGATATGGATCAGGTGTTTCAATGTGAAAGGAAGCCGGCAGTAAAGAGAGGAATGCTGGGCGGGCTGGCAAGACAGTTCTGCCTCACAGTGTGAAGAACAGGACAGAGAATAGTCAGAAGGGGTATGGGGGACCCGCCACAGAGGCCTGCAGTGGCTGAATGAAGGTGTGCAAGTCTGGTTCTGGAATGACCCCAAAGGTCATTTGTTACAGGCCTGATCCCAGCCCAGGTGAGGTAAGAGGCTGTGCTCTGCCACACACTCCCTGCTATGGCCACAGGGCCATTGATAATAGGCTAACCAGCCACAGACTGAAGCCTCCAAATCTGTGAGCCAAAACAAACCTTTCTCGACATTACTACAGGTCCTTGGTAGTTATGGAAGGCTGACTAACACACGGTGGCAGCTTGGACTAAGGTACTGGAAATGACGAAGACATGAGAAAGATGGCCAGGAGAGGGCTGGGGGTGATGCAGCAGTACAGCACTTGCGTGGCATGTGTGAGGCACTGGGTTTGAGCCTCAGCACTGCATAAAAATAAATAAAGGTACTTAAAAAAATGCCCAGCTGACATCACCAGGCCTGCATGTTGGGTACAGCGAAAGACCAAGGAGGAGCCTAGCTTACAATGGATGAGGTTCCAGCTGGGGCTGGTTGGTGGGATAGTTTGGTCTTGTGGCTGTTGAGCTGAAGGTCTAAGTGATATCAAGAAGCAGTATCATTCAGCTGGCTGGATGTATTGGTCTAGCTCAGAAGAGGCCACTGTGAAGGAAGTAGGGTGTCAAGAGCACATAGCTGGCATTTAATGCTGTGGGCATGGATTTGCCTACAGTCAAAGTCTGGGGGAACAGGAAGAATGGAGGTGGGGAGAACAGACACGGAGTATGAGGAATTCCAATACTAAGGAGCCTGGAAGAGGAGAGTGAGCCAGAACGGAAGCAAGAAGAGCAGGGGAGCAGGGGAGGGAACACTGCAGAAGCCCGAGGAAGTTTGTCAAGATGAGATGGGGCAGCAGTGTCGAATGCTGCTCAGAGACTGAGCAAGACAAAGTCTGCAAATGTCTCATCAGAGGTTCTCCCCTCACCTCCGTGCATAAGGATGAGGATGGGAGCCAGACTGGGGGCAGGGGGGTGAAGAAAGATACAGAACAGACCTAAGATGTATTGAATATGGCAATTCTTTAAATAGTGGACCTGTCCCAAGGGATGAAGGGTTAAACAATAACTGGAAATTGAAGGAAGATGTAAGGTAAATGATTTATTTTTCTCTTTATGTGATAGGAAACTTGAACATTTAAAAGCCCTGGGTGAGGGGACAGGGGTCGGGGTGAATAAACTCAGCAAAAAGTCAGTTGAGATGGACCAGGTGATTATACTGGACAGCATGGACACCTCACACCACTGGGGCTCTGACCAGGGGGAGAGGAGTTGCTTTGGACAGGAGGAAGATAAGATGACACGGATGCAGTAGTGTTTGCAGTTTTGTGGCTGGAGACTGAGGGTTTCCTGACAGCCCAAAGTTTCTCTGTGAAGTGACTCACAAGGGGCGCTGTGTGAGCAGAGACTGACTAAAGTGCAGGCTTGAGTGCAGTGCACTGGGCACTGGCTAAAGTGCAATTAGCTGCAGTCCCTCAGCTAATTGCAACCAACTCTTAGGGAACTGGGGTTTTACCTGATAGGAAAAAAAAGGGGATTGGGAGTTTCAAAGATTGGTAAGGGTACAGGTTTGTAGGGGCCATTAGCTTCGTGAAGGCAGGGACTTGTCATATTCATGACTGTGTCATCTTTGACGGACTAGGCTACTGGCACCCAGGTTCTTGACTATCAAAATAATCAGCACAGGGATGATCATTTGTCTACATCTCAGTTTGCCTGTTTAGATGCTTCTCTTAAAAAAAGAGCAGGGAACAGAGCTTAAACTCCTACATGGCTCCTTCTCACTTGGAGGAAGGCTCGGAGTCTTTTGTTCTTCCCTGCAGTTCACTTTAAAGCTCTTACCCTAGTGAGGTTCCAGGGACACTGTCATATTTATTCCTCTAAGAAAGCTGTAGGGCATTTTTCAATGTGTAGCTTAACAGTACAGTGCTTATGTAGTCTTGTCTACCTGGTTTAACAGCTGTAATTCTCTAAGTATGCTTTTAAAAAAAAATCTATGGAAAGTATACAATTCATACAATCCTTTAAAAAATTTGCTCACAAGAAATAACCAACAAAGGGAAACTAACATGACTGCCTATGCTGAAGTGGGGAAGGGCAGAAGCCAGGAATTCAATTACAAAATTACTGAAATAATGCAAGCACCAGATGGTGGTGGTTCGAATCAGGGAGGTGACAGTGGGGGTTGGAGAACTAGCAGAATTGTGCCTCTTTTCTGACTACATCTAGAAGGATGCGCCGAAAACTGAGTAGAGTAAACCAAGGCTTGGACAACCTGAAGAATGGAGTTTCCGGTGAGGGGTTGGCTCAAGAGCGTGGTGGAGCAGGGCTGGAGAGTGATCAGGAGTTGTCTTGGATGTACAGCCTCTGGGACGCCTTAGACACCAATCTAGGGACACGGTAGGCTGCTGGGTGCACCAGTGTCACCTTCAGGGGAAGGGCTAGGGCTAGTGAGCATTCGGGGCTCAGAGGCATTTACATGTGGATGCAGTTGTCTAGAGAGCGTAGGCAGAAAACAGGTTAGAGGTCATGTTCAGTCCATGAAAAGCTGGCCTGAAAAAATTAACTGTTGGCATAACTGTGGCAAGGAAACCTTAGAGCCTTACGGGAACTTGTGCACAAAGAGCCCCGAGACTGAGTGCGAGGAGGACAAACACCGAGAGGCCTTTTCAAAGGCTGCAGAGGCCCGCGGGCAGGGACTAGGGGATATGATCTGCAGGAAACCGCAAACAAGGAAAGGCGCGTGCAGGGAGGCGAAGGCCTGCGGATCGGGCCCCCGCAGCCCGGGCCCCGCCCACTGCCCGAGCGGCCCGGGCGGCTCTCTAGCTGCACTAGCCCGCGCTGGTCGCTCTTTCCAGGCAGGGGCGGCGGCCGCTCACCCGCCGCGCTTTGCAGAAGGAAACAGCGGCGCCTGGCTACGTTACCAGCGGAGCGGCACTCGAGGTTGGCCCCGCAGGGACCGGGGAAGAGGTCAACAGGCGCCTCGGGCGGGCGACAAGCGACAGCGGCAGGTAGTTACCTGTTTCCCGCGGCTCCTGCGGCTGCGCCAACCCGGCCTCTCTCGGGCGCCGGCGCGTCGCCGTGGAAACCGCGCGATGCCCCCTGGGACAACCAGGCCGACGGCGGGGCGGGGCGCGCGCATGCGCACTCGGGCCCGCTGGCTGGGTGGCAGGGACGTGGCGTGGCGTGGCGTGGCGTGGCGTGGCGTGGCGTGGCGTGGCTTTGCGTTGCGGGCCCGGCGGCTGGAGGGCGCGGCTTCCCTCGCCGCGAAGTTAGCTGGGGTGTCGCTGAAGCAGCCTTCCCTGGTCCAGCGCGGCGCCCAGCCCCCAGTCCGCGCCCGCCGGGAGCGAGCGGTCCTGGCGTTCGTTCTCGCGCTCGGGCCTCTCCCGCTTGCCGCCGGGTGTTTGAACCTGGGTTCAGCTGCGGCTCGGGCGGTGTAGGCGCCTGCGCCCTGCGGAGGCGGGTGACCCGAGAGCAGCGCGTCCTTGTCACCTTTTTTCGTAGGGATAGGTGTCACTGATAAAGCGGTCTGACCACAACACGACGCATTTTGGTGTAGAGAATTTAGAGATGGACAGACAGGGACGAGGAGAAACCTAAACCACCTGGATGGTGGAATTACTGTTGATTTTTAACCTCTGCCCATTTTATCAGTAATTGGCACTTTTAATCGTATTCACTTTTCCGTTAGTAGGAAAGATGGATTTTTAAAAAATTGTCCTTATTTATTGATTTGCCCCCCCCCCAAAGCAAAAAATAACTGGAAAGGAGAACAGACCTCACGGGATCAGCAAGCTTTCTTACTAGGCAGCGGAAGGGCACGTTCCCCCAACGCCCCCTACCCGCCCCACCCACCTCCTTTTTCTGTCTGACTCTCCCAGTTGCCCAGGCTGCCCTGGAATTCCTGGGCTCAAGCGACCCTCTTGCTTCAGTCTTCCCAGTAGCTGGGACTACAGGCACGGGCCTCCATGTTCAGGACTTTTGCCCATTTTAATTTTGATGTTCATCTTTGTAAATACTGACTTGGTAGAACTTCAGATGTATGAAAATTCCTTCTGTGATATATGTTGCATGTGTTTACTCCAGTTTGTCAGTTAACTTTGTTTACAATGTATTTTGATCTTTAGGTAGTCAAATACATCACATTTTCCCTTTAGAATTTTTGCATTTGGTTTTTATGTGAGAGGAACTGTGGATATTCCTTTTCACACAGGCTAATTCCACTTTGGTAAGCGTGGGCTGGGACAAAGCTTATCTCCACATCACCATCCCTTTCTCTGTCCACAGTTGAGTACCCCCCCTCCCAATTCTAGAAGCTTAGGTGATGAATTATCTGTAGATGATGGTGGTGGTGGGTTTTGATGGTAGTGGTGAGCTGGGCCGCATCTCCAGTTGGATAGACAAGAGTCACCCCAGACTTGATAGTTACAGAAAGATGGACCCATCCTTGGTGGCTGGTGGAGCTCACAGGACAATATTTGGAGCAAGTTTCTCATTAGGAGAACATCCCACCCCTCTTGCTCAGGTCTGAAGAATGTGAAAGATGGAGAGTCTTCAGAGCTGCCTTTCCCGTCCTCTTTCCCCAGTCTGTGCAGACATCATGGAGTGCTCTGAAAATTGCATTTGAATCTCTGTCTCAGAATGAACAGACTTTGCTTCCTGCTTTTGGAGGGGGTCTTCTGTCCCCCTCCAATGTGGAAGAGGAAGAGGGCCTAGAGGCATTGCTGAGGCAGCGGCCTTATAGTTATTATGGTGCTCGTCTCCACTGCCTTTATTTCTCTATTCCTAGGGATGCTGTAGCACATTACCATAAACTTGGTGTAGAACTAGAGAGATTCATCCCATGATTCTAGAGACCAGAAGTTTGAAATCAAGGCATCTGCAAATTCATGCTCCCTTGGAAAGCTCTTAGGGAAAATTCTTCCTTTTCCAGCTTCTGGTGGTTCCTGGTGTTCTTTGACTTATAGCAGCATCACTCCGATTCCCACCTCTGTCCTCACAGACTGTTCTTTCTGTTTCTCTTATCTTCTGGTAAGGGTGATTTCATGACAAGATCCCCAACTCATTCCGTTTATGAAGACCTCATTTCCAAATAAGGTCACATGCTGAGGTTTGGGGTGAATGTGAAGTTTTCAACACGCTACAGTTATTATGGCAACCCCTTTCATTATTCTACATAAAAACAACTACCTATATTTGCCATTTTGGGTTACACATTGTTATGGTTTGGATGTGAGGTGTTCCCTAAAAGCTCACATGTGAGACAATGCAGGAAGGTTCAGAGGAGAAATGATTGGGTTGTAAGAGTCTTAACCCAACCAGTGAAGTAATCCCTGATGGGATTAACTGAAGTGGTAGGGTGTGGCTGGAGGAGATTGGAATGGGGCATGGCTTTGGGATATATATATATTGTATCTGGAGAGTGGAGTCTCTCTCTGCTTCCTGATGATGTAAGCTCCTTCCCTCTGCCACACTCTTCCACCATGATGTTCAATCTCACCTCCAGCCCTGAGGAATGGAGCCAGCCTTATATGGACTAAGATCTCTGAAACCGTGAGCCCTCAAATCTTTCCTCCTCTGTAATTGTGCTGGTCAGATCATTAAGTCATAGTAGCGAAAAAAACTGACTAAAACACCATAAAGTTATGTAAATCGAAACACAACATCTAGTAGTATCATAAGATCATTTCAGGATCTCTGTGAAGTTTGTAGCCAATACCTCATAATTTTATAATCAAAATTAGGTCTAATCACAAGTTTGTACTAGAAACGTAAAACAGCTAGCCTGCTGCATGCTCAGGATGACACAGCTCCTCTGTGTGGGTTTTGTAAGTTAGAGGTTTACAGAGCTTTAAGACTCTGAAATGTCATATTCCTACTAATCATCCTGAAGCTCGCTGGCGTCAATGCAGTGAATTAGAAGGATATTTCAATTAGAGTTTTCAAGTTTCTAATTTGCACATTTTCACAGTCACTTAAAAGATCAAATTTAAAAATAAAATTTATTGTGAAGAAAGGGAGCCCTAGGAATTTGTGGGTGGCATCTCAGGAGCTTCTGTGGGATGGTGTGGAGAGAACCGGGTTGGGTCCAAGTCTCAAATACACCGTTACTGTTCCCATTGTCTCTGGATGTACATCCCTATGAGTAGGGATAATAAGGGGACCCAGCTTTAGGACTTAAGGGTTTATGTAGAGCAGATCTGGCACACGGCCAGTACCTAAAAATTGATAGCTATTATTGATACAGATCCTTTGGAGATCAGGAACAGGTCTTGTTCCCGGGTGTTGAAGAGTGAAACACCTGAGAAATGCCAAGGCAAGCGTAGAGAGCAAGTTTTAAGAAAGGGACAGAGACAGACTTCTCCTAAGAGAAGGTGCCCCCGAAATGGGTGTCCTTGGAAGAGGGTGGTCTTGTCTTTCTTGTAGATTCCAGAAACCCCCTTTTTAATCACTGTCTTCTCTTTCTTCCTTGTATATATGTGACCAAGGACAGGAGCAGGGAGGTTGTTTCCAAGCCATTGTTCCTTCTTTGATAACCAGTTGTTATCCTGTGGACCCCCATCACTCATTACCTACATTGACTACCTGACCTTTGCCCCCTGCCTTATTATTATTATTATTATTATTATTATTTTTTTTTTTTGGAACCAGGGATTGAACTCAGGGACACTCGGCCACTGAGTCACATCCCCAGCCCTATTTTGTATTTTATTTAGAGATAGGGTCTCACTGAGTTGCTGAGGCTGGCTTTCAACTCGTGATCCTCCTGACTCAGCCTTCCAAGTGCTGGGATTACAGGCATGCACCACCATGCCCGGCTCCCCTGCCTTATTATTTCAGTAGAAAATTGATTTTTACCTAAGCCTTGCAGATGACAGATGGAGGGGTTATTACTGAAGACTGCTTTTACCCAATATAAGTAGGAGATATATGTTCTCTAGAGAACATGACAATAGTTTACTTTACTAATAGCTTATAGTTACTAACTATAGTTTACTAATTTACATGACCATTAGGAACTAAACCTAACTTACTTCTTTCTTAAATAAACTTGGAAAAATTACCATGTTCACACGATAGACTTTAAGTTGTGAGTACATGGAATTTTATGTGTGTGTGTGGAAAAAATAGTACATACTGCAGAAATTCAGAAAATATAGAAAATTATAAAAGTAAAAATTATAATCTTTGGTAGAATTTGAGATAAAATTTATAATTCTAGAGACTTAAGTTTGCGGAATCCATTGATCATTTTCACCAAATTTTGGAGTTGTTAACTTTGCATGTTGAAGCCGAAAGTTAAGTTTTGGTAGAGTTAACTGAAAGATTGCTCATGGTCAAAATCAATCTGGGTGTATTCCAGGGACTGGCTGTCCTTTCTGATCACAGGCACCCACCTGAAGTTGGGGGCGCAGGCCTCAGTGCCTCTGGGACTGTGGAAGGGCAGGTGCAGAAGCCAGGAAGACCTCCCTGCTCTAGGATGCAGGGCCTCCTCCTCCTTAAGGAGCAGCAGGGGCTTTGAAAACAGGGGTTCATAGCCCCCTGGTGCCTCCTGAAAGAGGAGCACTTTGTCCCTAATACCCTTAATCTTGACTTTGAAACTCATCGGAAGAGTTTGGATGGCTAACATGGGCTTCTTCACTAGCTTTTGTATTTTTCTGATTTCTAACAAAATCCAAATTTTCTCCATAAATAAAATGGGATAGAGGCTGTTGTGAACAGATTATTGATCGTTTTTCCCCAAAGTCTTTAACACAGTGAAGGTAACGTGCTGGTGGCTGTCACCATGCTGACAAGCCAGCCTCTGGGATGTCAGGAAACCTTATAAGACCGAACAGGTGGCAAAGGGAGAGAGCTGGAAAGGAGCCATTCGCAGAGGACGCTATTGTGTGACGATTTACTGAGTTTTTAAAAAATCTTCCAGGAAAACTTTAAAATAGGGAGGCTGCTTTTTATTTAAAGGCCTTTGTGGCTATTCTAACCTTTCCAGTTTCTTTTCCAAAAGCCGGGTGAGCCCAGCCTCCTTCTGGACGGAGAGGGCGTTTTCTGAGTTTTTCTGGCTGCTCCAAAGGGCTCCTCCCTGGCTTCTGTTCCCTCTGCTCCCCTGTGTCCCAGGGCCCCACCTCCCTTTGCCCCCAGGCATCTCGGCACGGGTCTCTGATTGGTGCACAGCACAGCCTGGCCTTTTAGGGACTGTTGTCGGGCATTTAAAGTGATAAGGGAAAGGGTCCAGTGGCTGCTTTTATCAACCAATCAAATATTTTCTTGACAGATCCCAAAATATTCCTGGGCCAATGGAGGGGGAAGCCCGAGAGCCTCTCTGCTCCTCTGAGAGGAAGAGTCTCCTGTGGGAGGGAGGGGCAGAGGGGAGCCCTGGGCAGCTGCCAGCCCGACCTGGCACTTGCTCCTCCTCGTCACTGTCAGGATTTGTCTAGCTACGCGTTCCCTGACAGGGGTGTGTTGGAGGGAGTCCTCTTTCTGACTATCGAAATGGTTATCAAAGTGTTCGTTGCCACATCTTCTGGGTCCATAGCGGTAAGTGTCTGGGGGATCTGTGGGGCGTGCTTCTTTCTGTACCATTTTCTGGGGGATCTGTGGGGCGTGCTTCTTTCTGTACCATTTTCTGGCTAGATCAGGGTTGGAATTAGAAGGAGCCGGAGTGGACGAGTGTTGGCCTTAAATTCTTCTTAGTGTGTAAGTCAACTGCACTCTGCACTGAGGGCCGTTGGCTTTCTGTGTTTTTGTAGTGTTGAAATTGTTGGTAAAGTGTGTAATCCAGACAGGTGTGTGGGGATTCCAGGAAGGAGGAGTGTCGGCTGCTAGAGTTTATGACGTGATCTCTGTGCGCATTGCCATTGCATAGGTTTTGGAATCATGAGATTTTATTTTAATTTCTTTGAAGTGTTTCTGCTATTAATTCTGCAGGACTTAGACTAATTTAAAGTTAGAAATAAATGACACTTTGTGCAACGCTATTTGGGGCGTATGATGAGCCAGATTGCTAAGATGACTCCTGAGCATAATCACTTGTCTGTGTGATGTAACTGCACAGAAAGTGTGAAGTTCACGTAATGCTATTATTTGAGGAAAATGATGTCACAGTGACAAGAGCAAACATCTCCGAGGGCACAGTTTAAAATGCTCTAGAAATTCTAGCGGCCCACATATAGGAAGTAGGAGCCAACTCCCTAACATCGCTGGTCTGATTACTGAGAGCCCAGGCACCTGCCTCCCACGTGCCTCCATTCTCGGGCTATAGACCTGCCTTAAGAAATGCGAGACACCTTCCTCCTTGAGAATGATTCAGGCTTTGGCTGTAGGCTTGAGTCTGCGGTGTCCGTCTGGGATTGATCTTTCTACCAGCATTTTAGCAGAAATTAGGAAGGCCGGGAGAAGAAGCCACTTTACAGTCCCCAGAGCTTGGGCCTGGAGATGGGGCCGTTTCCTTTTATATCTAGTTCCTGGAGGAGCTTGGGTGGCAGCTTGGATTTCTGGAGTCACAGCCCCATTCCCAACCCTGAAAGTTCACAGGGGTTTCGGAGAGGGTGAAAAGAGAGCACGAGAAAACAGCCTGCTAGCTCTGATCAGCACTCAAAAAACTGCTGATCACAACCGATCTGCAGTTGTTTGAGTGATCTCTGGAATGGGTTGACAGAAAAAGGAATGAAGATTCCAAATGGAAAGTTCCAAATGGAAATCTTTCTCGCTGATGACTGTGGAAACTTTCAGTTGATATATGGAGTATATTTTTGTTTGTTTTGGGGATGCTGAGAATGGAACCCAGGGCCTCACACATGCTAGGCCAGTGCTTACCACTGAGCTGCATCCCAGTCTACGAGTACATTTTTGGATTATTTTGATAAAACATACTATTTGAGGAAAATGGCATCGGGGGCCTTAAATGTTCAATGCTGAAAACTTTTACTACTTCATTGCCATCTTCTGTATATTCTGTAGACTTCGTGTGTGTGGCCCTTTGTATTTTTTGGAAGACAGGTAAATTTATGGATTTCTTTTATTTTCTGAGTTTTTTTTTCTGATTCTGGGGACTGAACCCAGGAGCCTTAACAACTGAGCTGCACCCCCAGCCTGTTTTATATTTTATTTAGAGCCAGGGTCTCACTGAGTTGTTTAGCAAGTGGCTTTTGATGAGGCTGGCTTTGAACTCACGATCCTCCTGCCTCAGCCTCCTGAGCCACTGAGTGTGTCATCACATCTGGCTCCAGCCCTTTTTATTTTATTTTGAAACAGGGTCTTGCCAGGTTGCCTAGGTGAACTTGCCATCCTCCTGCCTCAGCCTCCTGAGCCTCTGGGATTTACAGGCATGTGCCACCATGTATGTATTTCTTAGGTGTATTTGATGTCCCACATTTGTGAATTTGGGAGCATAATTTAGTTAGCCTTGGAGGACCCACAGGAGTGCCATTCATTCCAGGATCTTGGACAAGCCAAGTTTGTTCTAGTTCCCCAGCAAATGGTTCAGTGCCACTTGCAACTGTGTGACCTTGGGGAAGGCATTTAACCTTGCCAAGCCTCGACTTCCTTGTCTGTGAAATGAGGATAAGAATAGTGCCCACCTCATGGTGTGGTCATGAGGACGTCTGAAATAAGATGCTCCGTGCCGGGCCTGGTGTCAGGTGCTCCCTCAGTGCTCAGAAAGTACCGTGGTTACTGGTTAATGTTACCCTGACTAGCCACTGCTAGTTTATATTAGTTGCGCCATAATTTTTATAATTGTTGGTTAATGTTTGTTAATATAATCAGCATTACAGCTGTTATAATGATCACTTACGACAATTATTAGCTAACGTCATCCTGAAGAGTGAGAACTTGCTACCCCAGTGGCAGCACGTGAGTTTGAAGAACGAATTCTTGCCTCACACCTAGCCAATCAGGGTGTTCTGCCTTCTGTTGGATGAATGAAATAAATGAAGAAGGAAAACCAAATTGCAACCTCTTTAAGGAACTGAACACATGTGGCTCTGCTTTATTACAGCTGTATTTTAATGGTTGGCTGTAAGGAGCTGTGACACATTTTATCACGTTCTGGAAGGGGTTTGGGTTAAGGGCAGTGGGGAAGCAGAAAGGCGGGTGTCTTCTCGTAGGACCCTCTTCTCTTGCAGAAGGCCTTGGCTGCAGTGGGGCATGGGAACAACAGGAGATAGGACAGTCCCTGCTGTTTCCAAGGTGCACAGCCCCTGGAACGTGGTCTTTAAGGGAAGACCCTTGTGGGGACTCCCGGGATTCTTCATCTGCATCCTAACTGATAGTGTGAACACGGTGGGAGAAGCTCCACTCTTGGATTAGAGGGACCTGGGTAGAAATCGTGGAAAATCTGTGGATTCAGCAGAGCCTCAGTCTCACACCCACCTGGCCTGGACTCATGGTGTGTGGAATCATGGCGTGCTGGCTGCCTGGCAGGACAGGCTCTCAAATCACCGCACACGGTGCTTTTCCACGTGCCATCTTACTCAGGTCCCCCCAGCAGCACCCCTCGAGGATCTTCCTCACCCTGTTTTTCAGGTGAGGAAATTTCAGACCCAAGTTCTTGCTCAGATAGGCATTTTTGGTGTGGGATGGAAATGCAGGATGTTTTGACTAAAACCCAGCAGGCTTTTTGCTAGAGTCGGGTGACCTCAGTGGAAAGCTCCTAACTGTACAAGACAGCAGGCGGAGGTGCCAAGTGGGTGGCAGAAAGAGGTGCCACAGTCAGGTTGCTCCGACACAGGAGAGGGACTCGTGGTGGCAAGACTTCAGGAGGCAGAACAGACCTTTCTTATGAGTACACGTGACACGGTAGGAACACAGAGCTCTCAGCCTCTGCTAAAGGCTCCAAGTAATGACAGAGGCCCCAGGTATCTCCAGGGCCTGCAAAGCTGATCCCCAGGACAGATGGTGCAGCCAGTGGCCCACAGCACTCTGAAGGGTAGGGAGAAGTGGTGGAGAGAGAGAATGGGTCCATGGCGACAGCTCTTGGATGGCTGTGCTGAGCCCCCTGAGGCCATGATGGGAGGAGCCCTCTGAGGGCTGATGTTGTGCCTCTGGGGTCAGCTCAGCAGGCTGCAGGAGGAGGACCGCACTTTGGGAAGGCTGGTGGTCTCCTTCATCAGGGACCTTCAGGGGAGAGGTGGGTGGGGGCAGCTCCTTCTCTGTTTTTATGGGGGACACCCAGATATGGTGTCCATGCAGATAGTTTAAAGGGAATTCCTTTATTTAACACCTTTCTGTAAAATTTTCTTCATGCTTGTCCTAAACTGAAATGCATCTTGGCTGAAGTCTTACTGCCTGGAGGTATTGCATTGCAGCTAATAGCAGCCTTTAATTTATCAATATAATGCTTTTAGTCCAAATATCTTTATTATGTTGATGGCACAGATGTTAATAAAAAATTAAATGCGCAATTACTGTTTATATATGTAATTTATACATGACACTTCAAATATAATTTGTATATGTTTGCCTTCTGATAAAACAAAAAATTTTTGACTATTAATCTATATTTTATATTGCTGTATGTAAAATCAAATGACCATCCCAAACAAATTCTATGTACAAATTTATTTTTTTTTTGGAACCGGGGATTGAACTCAGGGACACTCGGCCACTGAGCCACATCCCCAGCCCTATTTTGTATTTTATTTAGAGACAGGGTCTCACTGAGCTGCTTAGAGCCTCACTAAGTTGCTGAGGCTGGCTTTGAACTCGCCATCCTCCCACCTCAGCCTCCCGTCTTGCTGGGATACTGGTGTGTGCCACTGAGCCTGGCTTCTATGTACAAATTATTTTATGATATTTTGTATAATTTGTTTTGGTGGTGATTTGATTCCAGGGCTCAAGCATCCATATGTCTTACTTTTTCTTGTTTTTAAGTAAGGAATACATCATCCATGAGTCATTGATAGACATTCATTTTTGACAAGAAGAAATAAAATTGGTGTTTTTTTCTCTTTTTGGGGGGCTCGGGGTATCTAGATCTTTAAGAGAGGATGTGGGCTTCACTAAAGAGGGTTTGATTTTAGACATTAGGCGTCTTTTACAGAATCCCCCAAGTCTAGTCCTGCTGATAGACAAGTCACAGGAAGGTGACGAGGGGCCCTTGTGCCCTGTGAAACAGTTTTAATGACTTGTTTTCATTATGAGACACTAGTCTATTCAGAAGACTTAAAAAAATTCAGATATTAGATATTTTTGTGTCAAAGCAAATTCTTATTAAATTTAATCTTCCTTTAAAAACTGGCCGTATTTAAGCCTCTGTGACATCTTGAGTATGTTCTACATCTATATTGTACAAATTAGTTCTGTTCTGTTTTTCTCCCAAATAAACAGCTTAAGAATCTTTTCACCAGAAGGGCGTGGCACAGTGTCTTGAGCAGAGTGGAGAGTCAATAACTAACTGTTGATTGATTACACTTGCTGGGGGTTTATGCCTGAGGTTCTAAAAAAGGGGGTCCACAGAGTCTTCTGTAATTTGTCTACAGAGCTCATAAAAATGGTTTTGCACATTTCTGGGAGTGAATTCTCTGAAGAGAGAAAAAAGCCGTAATTGTTTATGGGGCAGTAGCTCTGATCTTTAAAGTCAGTCACATTGACAAGAGATAGCCGTCGGGACACACAGAAATTGCATGTGTGCCGCAGGCAGAGAACAGTGCGTCCTGGGCGTGGCGGGCACTGCTCCTGGGAGTGAGTGGGCAGGAGGAATCCGTGGGCCAAAGCCTTATTCTGCCCTGCAGCCTTTTACATGCTGGGAGAAACATACACCAGCTTTTTCTGACCTGCCTCCTGCCCTCCAGTAATCTCCACGTGGGCTTTTCAATTTCTGGTATTACTTCTAAAGTTACTTCTAGTTCAGTGTGACTCATGCGCCTTATAATACAAAGCTGCAATGGTCGTGCCCGTCTGGTGGCGGCAACTTGGCAATCCGCAGCTGTCAGAGCAGCGCTCTGTCGGCGTGGACACGCCCCGAGTCAGCTCCACACAGCAAGCAGCGGGCAGCAGGCGGGCACTGGGTTTGCCCTGCAATCGGCTCTTGCCTCAGGCCCAGGACTGCCCACCAACCCACCGGCTGACCTTGCAGGGGCTCCCTCCCTGGTGGTCTGCTGCAGGACAGCCTGCGGGGAAGGCAAGTGGAGATGACAGCTTCCCCCACCCTTCGCTGCAGCTAGCCAGCCATTGGTCTGTTGGTCAGCCCGTCCTCACCAGCCATTGGCTGATCCCTAGCCCGCCAAATTCAACTTCTCAACAGTTGACCTGATCCTTGTTTTGCTCACGAAATTCCACAACTTAAAAGAAGCTCCCTGGCCATGCTCTCTCTCTTTCTCTTCAGGGCAGACACTGTTCGTCTGCCTAATAAAATCTCTTGTGTTAGTTCCCGCGTCCAGAGTGGTTCTTCTGGGCACTTTTTTCACTTTTCACTCCTGTTCCCATAACTTTGAACGAAATGCATGTTAGTGTAGGAATGCACGTTTTGTATTTCATAGTAAATTATCTTTTTTCCATTTTCTTTTTCCTCTTTTCCCATTCATTCAGGTCTCTTCCTAGCTAATTTTGTTTGTGTTTTTGGCTATTTCAAGCTTTGAGTTATCAGTATTTTGAAATACTGCAAATGAGAGTTAGGAGCACACCTCTGTTCTGGTTAGGTTGATTAGACAATACTTTAAACACGGATGATATTAAAACCTCAATATTTAAATAGTTACCGAGGATCCTTTTTAATGCAGAAGTGTAACTTTTGGTTTTCCTTATTTCAGTACTTTACAAAATTATTGGTGTTGTATGGGTAGTTAGAGAAAGGATTTATTTTATGTAAATGTCAACAAAATATTTTTCAAAAACAATCTAAAAATATTTTTCACTACTTTTGACCAGATTAGGAAGAAACAGCAAGAAGTGGTGGGCTTTTTGGAGGCAAATAAAATTGACTTCAAGGAATTAGATATAGCTGGAGACGAAGACAACAGGCGGTGGATGAGAGAGAATGTTCCTGGGGAGAAAAAGCCTCAGAATGGGATTCCTTTGCCTCCCCAGATCTTCAACGAAGAGCAGTATTGTGGGGTGAGTATTTGGATTTGTGAGAAATCTTTTGGTGTGCATGTTTATCAGAAATCATTCAAACTTTGAGACAGCATTTGAAATCATTCCCAATGGTTAGTTCACCATCTATTTCTACATCCAGTACCTGGATAATAGATCCACTGTGAACAACTCATATTTGAGATTGATTTAGAAAATGGTGGAGACAATAGCACAATGATTCAGAGGCTTTTTTTGGGTTATTTTAGGTTCTTCATTTTGAAGAATTGAGGTCATTTGTTCAAACAAAATGTGCATTTATTAGTTTTTATTTTTTAAAGTTTATTTTTTAATTTTATTTATTCTTTTTAGATGTGCATGGCATTAGAACATATTTGGACATATCATACATACAAGGAGTATAACTTAGTCTAATTAGAATCCCATTCTTGTGGTTGTACATGATGTGGAGTTACACTGGCCATGTATTCATATATGAACATAGGAAAGTGATGTCTGATTCATTCAGACATTTAGTTAGAAGGAATTCTATCATATTCTGCTGAGAGTGCATCCACATGGACACGTGGTAAGTTTCCACTTTTATAAAGATCGATTTGTGTAACTGCAGCCTTAGTGTAGATAAAAGATAAATTTATGTGGATTTAGTTAGTTTAAAAACTGTTTGAGGCATTTTGATTTTAACAGCAGTTTTATTTTATATATTTAATTGTTTATTTCAACAGAAAATAAACTGTAATCAGGGTTTACAGATTGTGTTTAATAAATCAAATTGTTGAAAAGGAATATTTAACAAATCAAAGGACTTTAGAATATGAGGACTGGAAGTCACCTTAGGTCCTCTGAGTCCCTTCTCAAATAAGAGACGAGGTCTGCCTAGTGGGGGAGGCTGTTCAGAGCGTGCTGCTTCTGGGAGCTGAAGCTGGGGTCGGATCTGAACCTCTTCTCCTCTTGCTGCATAGAGCCATGGTGAGGGCCAAATCTGCCGCTGTCAGTTTCAGTGAGTACAGTTTTGTTGGAACACATCCACAGGAATTCATCTACCAATTGCCATGGCTGATTTCACACCAGGGCAGATTTGCGCAGCAGTGAGAGGACGTACAGTGAGCTCGCAGAGACCTGCATGTTCACAGCAAAGCCTTCATAGCTGACCTGAAGCACAGACTGCTTAGTTTGGAGGCTCACATCAGTTTCCTGTGCTGCTGAAGCAAAGTGTCACAAGGCTGGTGGCTTAAACAGCAAAAATGTAGTTCCCCACATTCTGGAGGACAGAAGTTTGAGATCCAAATGTTGCTTCAGGGTTGGTTCATTCCGCAGGTCTGAGGGACAGCCTGCCCTGCTTCTCCCAGCTGTCCCTGTGTGGCTGGGGGGTGTGGCCCCAGCCTTGCCTCCGTCTTCACATGGATTCTCCCTGAGGTCTCTGAGTCTTCACACGGCCTTCCTGTAAGGACAACCTCAGTGGAACAGGACTCGCCCTAGTCCAGTATGTCCTTAATCGTAACTGACCACATCTGCAAATGCAAGGACAGTTTCTGAGGTGCCAGTGGACGTGGGTTTGTGAGGGATGCTGTTAGTCCAGATTTCAGGACTGAATCAGCGTCTTCACAGGCTCAGCGAGTGGCCCTGAGGCCGTCGGGTGTTTTCAGGCATTCTGAACGTGGTCAGTGTTCCTTTAGCGGAGTGCCTGGTCCAGTTCAGCTCCCCTGGGTCTAACCCGGGGCTTCCCAGCTGCAGCGGAATTTCCTCCAGAGGAAGAGCCCCTCTGCTCCACCTCCCACCCCCGCCCGCCCCTCCCTCGCCTGCATTCTAAGAATTGTTCCTCTTCTTGGATAAGAAAGGGAGGGGTGTGTGTGATCATGGTGAGGAATTTAGTTTTATTGTTTCTAAAGTAATTTCTTTCAATAATTTAAAAATCAGGACATGCACACGCTGAAAACTTAATATGGTTCCAGGGGGTCTCCAGTGAGGGTGATTCCTCTGCCCTTTCTGGTCATGTCACCCTAGCCGCCTTCCCCTGAGCCATCCACGGGCTGCCACCGGCTAGTGTTCAGGAAGGCTCTGTGCCTGGTTTCGCACTCTGCTGCCACGTCTTGGAATCCTTGGCAAGTTGTGAACGAAGGGCCCTGAGTTTTCATTGTGTCCTGCTTTGAAGCCACCAATGCTGGCAATTTCTCGTTTGGCTTTCCAGAATTTTTCTGTGTGTATTTAACAATGGTCGGCTGGGGGCGGGGTGCAGTGGTAGAATGGTGGCCTCAAATGCTCAAGGCCCTGGGTTCAGTTCCCAGCTCTGCAAATCAAACAAACAAAAACCCATTGTCTATCACCTCAAAAAGGGGATGTGCACACTTCGTTTTGTTCACTTAGTAGCTGCGTCCTGGGGGCCCCTGCAGAACCGCGCATGCTCGCTGTTGTTCTGGCTGTGAGGTGCTCTCTGTGCATGTCATAGAGTTCTGGCTTAACCTCTGCAGGAAACCGTTCATGTTGTCTTCCGCCTCGAGCCGTTACCGACACTGCTGCAGGGACCATCCCTGCGGTAGACTGTGCCAGCACAGATGCACGACGGACGTGCTGGTAAAGGTGCTGAGGGGTGCTGCGCGCCTCGCGGGTAGAGAGGTGCTGTCATTCCGCAGTGTGGTTGTGCAGAACAGTGGGGTCATTCCGACATCGCCGTGTGCGCATGGGGTTTGATTTGCTCCGTTTCAGTTCCTCGTGCTTCCTCCTTCGCTCCCCCTCCCTCCCTCTATTCCTCTCTTCTACTCTACTGGTCTTCCTTCTATTTGCTTATTTATTTAATTTGCACCTCACATTTTGAAACCTACTTATTGGAAAACGTCCTTCTCTCATGGCTGAACCAGTTTACCTCTCCATCCCTTGAGTGGCTAGTTCCACCCTAAACTTGTGTGTGGCACACTTTTAGATCTTCACAGTCTGTTAGATGAAAAATTGATTCTCACTGCTTTGATTCAGATTTCTTTCTTTAAGGGTGAGGTGGAATATCCTTTTGAATTTGTTTATAAGCTATTTGTGATTTTTCTATGACTTTCCTGTACATATTCTTTGTCCTTTTTCTATAGATAATGTGTACTGGTTTTTATAAGATTCTTGGTACATCAAGGAAAATAGGCCCTTGACTTCCATAGATATTGCGAACATTTCACCCACATTTCTTATCTGTCTTTTGACTTTTTAAAGGGGCATTTTTTGTAATGCAGAACTTTTAAATGTTCCATGTAGACAAATTTATTGTTTTCTTCCTGAATGGGTCCCATACTTTGACTTCATTTAGAAAAGCTTTATGCACTCTAAGATCATCAAAAGAAGCATGTTTTCTTCTAATACTTTCCCAGTGAAGCTGGGATTTAAAATTTCTTGCTTTTGCTTCCTGAACCGTCCTTTTAGAGTGTGGCCGTTACAGTAGATGCAATGTTGAAGCACACAACTTTCTGTCTGTATTAACTACTAGGGCAAAAGTCCTGCAGTTATTTTCTGCTATGAAAATAAAACCTCAGAGGCATCTCTTATCCCATTTTGCTGTGATCTTGCATTTAAAAATATTTAATTGTGGAGAAGAAGAAAATTATCCCAAATACTGACTTCCATTTTTAAGATGTTTTCCTCTTGCAATTGTGGATCTAATGAGTTTGCAAATTATTTTGTTTATCTCTTTTAGGTTCTTTTCCGTTGTGCCTTTGGGAGGTATTAGCAGCTACTATAAATTGGATCTGGAATGTCCCCTGAGAATCCATGTGTTAAAGGCTTGATCTCCAGGGTGGTGCTCTTGGGAGGAGGTAGAAACTTTAAGAGGTGGGGCCTAGTGAGAGGTCTTTAGGTCATTGGAGACATGCTCCTGAAGGGGACAGTGGGATCCTAGTCTCTTCCTCTTCTTCTCTTTGCTTCCTGGCCATGAGGTGAGGGTTTTTCTCTGGTCCATGTTCCTGCCATGATGTCTTGCCTTGTCACAGACCCAAAGCAGTGGGGTCAATTAGTCATGAACTGGAACTTCTAAAACTGTGGGCTAAAACCTTTTCTCTTTATAAGTTTGTTATTTCAGTTATTTTTGTTATAGTGATGGAAAACTAACTAACAGTAATTCTTAAGAGAAGCTTTTCTACAGGGCTGGGGTTGTGGCTCAGTGGTGGAGCGCTTGCCTGGCATGTGTGAGGCACTGGGTTCGATTCTTAGCACCTCATATAAATAAATGAATAAAATAAAGGTCCATCAATATCTACATTTTTTTAAATTTGCTTTTCTGCAATCTATGGATACTCTTAACAAAGTTAATTAATGAAGCACAGGGCTCTGGTTTCAGAAAGTGAAAATGATTATTTGTAGTATTGTCTCACATTTTAAAAGGAGGTTCAGAAGTTCTGAAGGATATGTCGGGTTTCCAGTGGCATCAATCTGGGGAGTCAGTCGATGGTCCTTCCACATGACTGGAGTGAGTACCATAGGAATAACTTCTCTGGCTCCTCAGGAGTCTTGGTCAATCACATGCCTTGACTGATGATGGCAGCAGAGGAAGGAGGCGCAGGGACAGGTGGTGGATTTCCCCATCTCAGGGCAGTGTGGGGACTGGACGTCAGGGAGGGCCTGAGTATCATCATGCCCTGTGTGTGAACTCCTGCTGTCTGGGCAAAACAAATGAGGATAGTGTTTGGGAGCCGAGGCAGACAACTCTTAGAGAAGGGGGACAGGAGGAGGTGAGCCAGGCACGGGCTCGGGCAGCCTCAGCAACTTAGTGAGGCCCCAAGCAACTCAGCAAGACCCTGTCTCTAAATCAAATATATAAAAGGGCTGGGGATGTGTCTCAGTGGTTAAGCGCCCCTGGATTCTATTCCCGGTATCAAAAACAAAACAAAACAAAACAAAACAAAACAAAACAAAACAAAACAAAAACCAAAACAAAACAAAACAAAATAAAACAAAACAGTCACTTAGTTGAAGAAATGTGATGTCAGCGAACGTGTTGAGGCCACTGTGTCCTCTCCCTGGTGATCCCCTCCCTCTGCGGACATGGCCACCCGAGGAATTGTGCTTTGCCTTCCCTTTCTTTCCTCTCTCCCAAGTGTGCATACCTAAACGGTGTGTCATTTCGTTTGGAATTTTTGAGACACATACTCCTACTCCGGGTGATCTCTGGCCTGTTTCTCCGCCCACACCTCCGAGTTCGCTGGGGTTGGTCTATTCTTCCTTCCTGCTCGGGGAGGCCCGGGTGTGGTTTCTGCTTTCAGCTGTCACACCTGTTACACAGCCTTGTTCTCAACAGGCTGCCGTGACGTGGGTTTCTCTTGGTCCTGTTAGCAGGAGCGTGTCCCAGGTCACTGCTGTGGCATGTTTGGCCCTGACAGAGGGTTTCGGGTGTTTTCTCAGCTGGTTCTGCCAGAGGTGCTCCCCCGGCAGTGGGCGAGAGCTGCCATGCTTGGGTCTCTGCCAGTTCCCATGGTCCAGCTTTGAGTCCGATTACTAGGGAGCGAGTGGCTGGGTGTCTTGTTCCCGTGTCCTGTGTGGCTTGGGCACCTTGTCCTGGCGAGGGGCAGAGCCCTATGCAGAGGGGAGGACCCCAGTCTGTGCTGCCGAGCCTGCTCCCTGTTCATGCTGGCCTTTTTACTCTTCAAACTGGAAACCAAGAATATATTCTCCTAGCTGTCTTCTAAAATTTAGATAATTTTTGATTTCGTATTTCCTTCTTCAATGGATTTCAAATTAATATTCTTTGTGTGTGGTGTGAAGTAGGAACATAATTGTAATTAAAAATCTGGATCACAATTGTCTCATCCACCTATTTTTTTTTTTTTCTTGTTGTGCTGGGGTGGAACTCGGGCCTTGTGCACCCTGGGCAAGCTCCCCCCAGCTCCACCGCAGCCCTCCCATGTCCACATTCACTAAATAACCTGTGCTTGCTCCATGGACCTGCAGTAGCAGCTTGGCTGTGACCATTTGCATACTGCCTACTGTCTAGTCCTGAGCATATGTCTGTTTATGCTCTAGGGCAAACCATCTCAGTGATCACAAATCAGGTGATGTGCCACCTGATTCTCCTGCCAGCCTCGTTTATTCCCAGATCTTTGCCTTGTCATTTTAGATTACCTTGTTTGGTTCCTGCTGGGATTTTGATTGAAAAAGTATTGAATCTGTACTTCAGTAGATCAATTTGAGATGAACTGGCATTTTAAAGATACTTTTCTTATAGAAATGTCCAAGCCAAGGGCACAACTATGTGGCATCATTTATTTACTTCTGCAGTGTTGACAATTTCTCCATACATATCTTATTTTTTTTGAGGCACTTCACATTTTTTAATGCCATCTCTTTTTTTCAAATTACATTTTATTCCTGATTGTTGTTAATATAAAAATAACATCTCATATTAATATTTCTATCCAGCAACCTTGCTAAACTCTTAGCTGCAATAATTTATAGATTAATTTGGGAGCTATATATATATAAATACATATGTAAATAAGTACATATGTTATTTAAGTACAATTTTGTTTATCCCTTTGCAGTTATTCTCTCCATTTCTTGGCTTACTGCAGTGGTGAGGTTTTTTAAAACAATATTGAACAGAAATGATAATACCAGGCCTTGTTTTTCAATTTCAAAGAATGTTTTCAGTATTTCCCCATTACGTACGACTTTTGATAAAGTTTTCTATATCTTCCTTTTATTTGATTAGTTTCCTAGTGTGTTAGTCACCTTTTTATTACTGCAACAAAATACCTGAGATAATCAGTTTAAAAGGTGGAAAGATTTATTTAGTTTGGTTCACAGTTTCAGAGGTTTCAGTCTATAGCCAGTTGGCCCTGTGGCAAAGCAGCACCTCATGACAGGGAGTGCCTGGTGGAGACAGCTGCTTACCTGTGGCCAGGATGGGCAAAAGAGGAAGAGGGCCTGGGGTCACACCCTCCCGCTTAAAGGCACAACCCAATGACTAAAAGACCTCCCTCTGGGCCCCACCTCTTAAGTTTCCCACCACTTCTGGATAGTGCCCAGCTGGGGCAAAACTCTTTAGCACCCGGGCCTTTGGGGCACATTTAAGATCTAAACATAGCACTTGCTGACCAAAATATTAAAGCATACTGTGACTAGGTATTAAATTTTACTGAAAGTTTTTTCTTGTATCTACACAGCTCATCTTTCGTAATCTATAATGGAATGCATGGTGCCCATAGAGTTCTGGTGTTGGTCATGCTGTTTCTGAGGAACCTGGATTTGGATGTAACTGCTAACTTTTTGTATGTGGCAGGTTGAGGCTGGGAATCTTGCCAGAGCCTTGGTCTCTGCGCAGGAAGGGAATCACGTGCAAACATACTCTTCTCTAATTCTGGTGTGCGGAGGAGTGGGCTGGCCTTCTCCTCAGCTGGGGAGTGCTCCTGCCTTTTATTCTGTGGCCGTTCATGGATCTATGGTATCGCCTCTCTGCTCTAATTCCAAGCGTCCATCCCAGGGGAGCCGACTCCGGGGTGCCTCTCCTTCGCAGTGACCACAAGGCGAGCTTGGTTTTAGGGGTGCAGGAGGGACCCCACGGGGCCAAGGGAGCTCAGTTCCTGGTGCCCACCCACTGTATGGCCTGCTGCTGCTGCTCCTGCCGCGGTGACAGCAGGAATGTGCGTGTGATTGTGAGTGTGTGAGTGCGTGAGTGTAGGTGTGTGACCAGGTATGAGTATGGTGTCCCTATCGATGAGTGTGCATGTGTGAGGCGTGTGTGCATGAGTGTGTGCGCATCTCCGCACTCCCGCCCTCGGGTTCTGGGCTCCCCCTAGCCCTCCCTGTGGTCCTGGGAAGGTGGAGGCCCGCCCTCGGCCTCGCTGCAGGTGTCCTCTGCGCATGCTCACGGCTGCTGTCGCTTTCGTGCCAGCTCAGCAGCGCGTTCGCATTTTTCTGAGTCTGGCATGAAAGGTTGTCTTCGAGACAGAGTTTCAGGGCTCCTGATCCTCCCTGCGAGCAGAGCCGGAGGTCGAGAGCCGTGCGCTCCTGGTTGTGGCGCTGGCTGGCATCAGGTCTGGAGCCGCGATGTGCTGTCCCCAGCCCGAGATCTGAAGGAGCTGCGTGGTCCTAGGGAAGCAGGGACAGTCCCCAGCCATAGGAAGACCCTTCCCGGCGCATCTGCGGAACTCTTGGCAGACAGCGTGATTTCCTTTTCAGGTGTCCTTACCTCTGCTAGACCATGTCGCATGTAACCCTTTTTGTAAAAAATAGAAATATGTTTTCTTTTATATCGAAAAATGAAGGCTCCTAGTATGGTTTGTGGTGGTAGCTATGGGAAAAACGTTAACCATTTTTCCTTTGCTTTGGTTCAAACAGCCAGTAAGAGCCCGGCCTCCCTTTCACAACAAGCCCTGCTGTAGCGATGTGCTTTCCTAACCTTCTTGCTCCCCGCTCTTTCTTTTTTTTGTACCAGGGATTGGACCCAGAGGTGCTGAACCTGTGAGCCACATGTACAGCTCTTTTTATATTTTATTTAGAGGCAGGGTCTTGCTGAATTGCTTAGGACTCGCTAAGTTGCTGAGACTGGCTTCGAACTCATGATCCTCCTGCCTCAGCTCCTGAGCTGCTAGGATTACAGGCGTGGGCCATGACACCTGGCTCTCCCCAGCTCTTTCAGATCACTTCCTGCCCCTGAGCATAGTCCCAGGCCACCTCAGTCCTTGAGACTCTGGGACACAGGTGTCTGTTCTCTCTGTTTTCCTGGTCTCCGTGCTCTTCCACTCTTCACCCTTGGTGTCTGCAGCATCTCCAAGGGGATGATGCATTTTGAGGCAATGCTTACTTGTTGGTTGACCACTATTTTCATCAGGAGTAGACACATCATACTTCTGAGAAGAGAGCTTATATATTTTTTTTTTTTTGGAACTGGGGATTGAACTCAGGGACACTTGGCCACTGAGCCACATCCCCAGCCCTATTTTGTATTTTATTTAGAGACAGGGTCTCACTGAGTTGCTTAGGGCCTCGCTAAGTTGCTGAGGCTGGCTTTGAACTCGCGATCCTCCTGACTCAGCCTCCCAAGTCGCTTGGATTACAGGTGTGCACCACCACGCCTGGCAAGAGAGCTTATTAAAAGAGCCCAGATACCAAGAATCTGGCCCAGACAGGGCAGATGATAACATCATTAAGTCAATGTCATTTTTCACCAAAATCCTTGGTGTGTACATGTCCCTCACGACCCCCCGAGACACACCAGGATGGAGAACATCTATTTCCACCCTGAAGCACTGTCCACCCCACCTCAGGCACTGCCAGGGGTGGGAGCACACATGGTCCACTCACCAGCAGCCGGCTGGGGACTGGATGGGTGGGACTGGAGGCCACCCTGACACTCTTCCCTTCAGCTGAGAATTGAGGCAGGGGGCTGGGGATGTGGCTCGGTTGGTAGAGTGCCTACCTTGCAAGCCCAAGGTCCTGGGTTCAATCCCCAGCACTGAGAAAAAAAAAAAATTGAGGTAGTTTCCACAAGTACAAAAGAATAGTCATTGAGAGACTCAGGCTCCATACAGGAGAGTGAGGGAGCTCTGGAAAAGAGGCGTACACAGGAACATGGGACATTTGCTTCCCTCTAACCCTGGTGGGTATTTGGTTTTAAGCACCCTAAGAGCCGGGTGGGCAAAACTACAGCTGAGCTTGTTGGAGCCTTGTCCTGTGGGAACTATGAGTCTTTCTGCCATGCTGCTGAGATGGCATCTCGGCCCTGATGACAAAGATGGGCAGAACTAAAGCAGCCTTATTAAAGTGCCTTATATGTTGTAATCATTACAATGCTCCCCTGAGCTACGGGCAACCCCATTATTGGGGAGTGGGTGTAGGGCTGGGCCTGCGATGAAGGACCAACCCCCGTGGGGTCTGGGTGGGGTGCAGCTTTACGAGCATCAGATTTCAATCTGGCCTCAGCTCACTCCATAGTTTCCCCCACTTACCAAGCAGCCCCCTTCCAAAGTCTAAGCCTTCCACAACCCTGCGGCTCCTGGTATTGGACAGAGTCAGCGAGACGAGTGGGCCCTCAGAGCCACGTGGCAGCAGCAGGGAGATCCTGTGGTCTGTGGAGACTGATGGGGTCCACAGCTGTAAGTGAGAAGTAAGCCGGTTAAAAGTGTAAGACTTTTGGGAAAGTTCTTCACTGTGTGTACTTGAATCCTGCAGCAGTTCTGAGCATAGCAGCGTGTGTGTGTGTGTGTGTGTGTGTGTGTGTGTGTGTGAATTTTCATTATGCTGTATCGGCACATCTGTATGAAAACAGAGTTTATGGTTGAATTTCTTAACTTTTGGGCTTAGTCATCTTTGACAAAGAAATCTAGGATAACCTTATGTTTTAGTTTCTAACTTGATAATAATTAAAAAGAACCCATTTAGGTCACTATATTGGCTCTCAAGTGTACAATGGGTTTAAATATTTCCTTTCTTTGTTTCCAGGATTTTGACTCCTTCTTCTCTGCAAAAGAAGAGAACATTATCTATTCCTTCCTTGGCTTGGCTCCCCCTCCTGGCTCAAAGGTAAGCTCAATCCCCCTTGGTGGCTCAATGCAGGGCATGACAAATGAAGACAGAAATCAGCAGACAGCACTGTTTAGTAAATGGTGATCTTCAAATTACAAAACCACAAAAGTTTCACAAGTTTTGTGAAATCTATGGACTGCTTCATGAATTGCTTGTCAGCCTCCTATAGAGACCATGCTAATCTTTCCTGTTTTGTTTCCGTTTCGGTATACGTGTTGCCAAAGCAAGAACTAACGTGGTTTCAGCATACTCTATTCTGAGGAATTCTTTCCCATAGAGATAATGCAGAATAGTTATACTTTTCATATTTTTGATGTTTTTAACCTTGTTACGGTGAATTTTACGATACTTAAGAAACTTGAGAAGTGTTAGGGCTGGGGATAAAATTCAGTGGTAGAGAGCTCACGGGGCATGTGTGAGGCCTGGGTTTGATCGAGCACTGCAAAACACACCGAAACCCAGAAACCAAGACACAAAAGTAATCCTAAGTGCATTCATCAATATGACACTGGGAATTCCTAACTTGTGTTCGTGGAATTATTTTGTCATGAATTCACTTCTCAGACATCTTATGTTAACTTCATCATAATAGATGCCCTTCGGTGAATTGTTTCTATCTAAAATGCATTAAACTTGCTTTTTAATGGATTAAAAGGGGAAACGTAAGAGCTGGACTCAAGTGCAAGCCAGATCCCATCAGGGATTTTCCTCGAATGTTGTCTCATCTTTGAACACATATAATTAAACAGGAAATTACTCCAGTGGAACCCAGGCCAGCACCCTGGATGCCCCGTGTGGACTGCCTGCCTCACCCACGCAGCGGCCGCTGCTCTGCTTGCCTCATTAACTGGGTTCAGTTCCCACTTGGGAGGTTTGTAGAGTCCCGTCAGTGCCTGCTTGTCACCAGAGCCTGGCTTCCTCTTTCTTCCTTCTGGACTGTTCTCTTCCAGGTTCTCTCTCTCAATAGCCTTCTCCCATCTTCCTACCACTTCCCGGTCCCTTTCCTCCAGACCTCGGGCACTGGTAGTGGGAGGGGACAGTCTGGTTTATGTCCAAAGACCTATTAAGGGGTTTTCTGAACAAAGTGACTTTGCTCTTCCTGGTCAAAAATGATGTGGCAAGGCCGGGCGTGGTGGTGCACACCTGTAATCCCAGTGGCGTGGGAGGTTGAGGCAGAGGGATTGTGAGTTCAAAGCCGGCCTCAGCAATTTACCCAGGTGCTAAGCAACTCAGCAAGATCCTGTCTCCAAATAGAGTATAAAATGGGCTGGGATGTGGCTCAGTAGTTAAGCGCCCCTGGGTTCAATCCCTGGAACAAACAGTGGCAAAACTCTGAAACGGGAGTTTTTTTAAACCTTAGGTCATAGGTCATATTCCTAGAGCTGCCTTCTGCACCTAGATCCAAAGGGAGAGAGGCGGAGTAGTAAAGTGGATTCTCTCCCTGCTCACAGCAAATCCCTGAGTGCATTCTCCTCGTTCCTTCCCTTTGCAATGTTTCTTCTTCCTATTTTTTTTTTTATTATTGCGTTAGGATTTCTTTTTCTTTTTCTTTAATGGTGTGACTCTAGTCTCCGTGACACTTAAAACTTTTCTCAAATATGCTATCATCTGGATGTATCACAATTGGCTTGTTCATTCCTATACTTTTTATTCTTACTTATTCGTGCATCATAAATGTGTTTATGCTGTTACAAACTCATACTGTTGTTTAAATAGTTTGTACAACATTTTATCAAGTAAATGTAACAATTTTCTTTTCTCTGCTTATAATTTTGAACCTTTGATTGCTGACCGTTTTTTGATTTTTAAATAACTACACTGATTGTGGCAGGGAAACAGTGTTCTTTCCTTTGGAATATTTCCTTAGGATAAATCCTCAGTGACCCTTTTAGTGAGACAAAGTGCACAAATGTTAGTATGGATTTGAAATGCACCACTGAATTGTTCTCTGAGAGGATTATGCCCTTCATCCTGCCTGCCCCGTAGATCACCTCGCTGTCCAGACCAGCGGGTTTAATCTCCTTGATCTTAGGATGTTAGATTCTATTTTTAAAAACTGCTTTTGATTTTATTGTGCTATGAGGGGAATTTAGTCTGATGAATTTCTGTCTTAAATGAGGGTTTGTAGCCCGATGTATATTTTTCTTTGATACCTTATATTTTTATTGACAAATTAATATTTATTGTGTACAACATGATTTTTTGAAATGTGTTTACATTGTGGAATGACCGAATTGAGCTAATTCACATATGCCCCACCTCACAAACTCATTTTATTTGTGGTGAGAACAATTAAAATCTACTCTGGGGCTGGAATGGTAGCTCTGTGGTACAGCGCTTGCCTCACACATGTGAGATGCTGGGTTTGATTCTCAGCACCACATACAAATAAATAAATAAAATAAAGGTATTGTGTCCATCTACAACTAAAAAATTTTTTTAAAAAATCTACTTCTTAGTGATTTTCAAAATATATTGTTATTTATTGTGGTCACTGTGTTGTATAGTAGATCTCTTGAACTTATTCCTCCTGCCTAACAGGCAATATGTATTTTTATTTCTCTTTGAAAAGGCTGTCTTTTAAATTTTAAAATTAGGGCTGGGGATCTAGCTCAGTTGGTAGAGTGCCTGCCTGGCAAGCACAAGGCCCTGGGTTCAATCCCCAGCACCGCAAAAAAAAAAAAAAAAAAAGTTTAAAATTAGTTTTTTAAATCAAATTAATATAAGCATTGGTCGGTTCGGAGGTCTGTAAGCACTATACGAGAACAGGGCCCTGCTCGCCCCACCTTGTGAAGACACGCCGCGCCCTTCCTGCTTTCCTCCACAGCTAGCTGGGTGCGGAGGTCCAGGCTGCGCACTGCACTCAGCTGCCCATGTGCCCCTGCCTCCCGAGGGCTGCGAGGAGCCTGGTGTGGGTCACCCTCCTCATCCTTCACGTCTGCCTGACTTGTTTCCCCAGTCCTGGGAGCTGGGGCCCTCTTTGAGGTTGCATGATGAGGTGCCTAGTCTCGGTCTTTTCTCCTTGTCCTGGGCCTCGTTCTGGAAAGTCCCCGGTGTTGTCATCCGCTGCCGCCAGTATTCCTCCCCCTCTCATCTTACAACCCAGCTGTCAGCCCTCGAACTTCCTAGTCAGTCACTGGTCCAGATCGGTAGCCTGCGAACCTCCTCAAGTCTTTGGTGCAATTGCTAGTAGCGGAAAATTAAAACTACGTAAAAGAAGCTCCCAGGCCATTCTCTCTCTCTCTCCCAGCCCTAAGAGGGGATGCTCTGGTCGTGTACCTCTCTCCTCCCCTCCACACCCCCTCCCCCTGTGGGCAGACACTCTGCCTGTCCACTTAATAAAATATCTTGTGTGAGTTCCCTCCTCCGGAGTGGTTTTCTAGATGCTTTCACCCAGTTCTGGGAATGAATGTTGGGGGAGTCTTTCTGGGGGTCATTGTTCTTTGGTTTCCATGCTTTTCCTTTTTGGAATCCCTCTTGTTTGCATGTTGGGCCTCTTGGACTCCTTCCCTAAGTATCTTTGGTCTCCCTTTTCTGTGTCTTTTCTGCTTTCTGGGATATTTCCTCAAGTCTTTGCTTTTTCTCCCCTCTATTATTGTTTTTTCATTTTTCCTATCATATTTTTACTTCGTAAGAGCTCTTTGTTTTCTTTGGATGTATTCTTATGAATTAGCTTTCCGTTTTTGTTATAGGTTCATTATTTTTCTGAGCTCTGATTTTATTAAATATATATATGTATTTTTCCCACTTATTTTATTGGTGCTTTATAGCCGTACAGAGTGGAGAGATTTGTTGTTACATATTCACACATGCACACAATGTAGCGATATCATTTGCCCAAGACCACTCCTCAGCACTCCCCCTCCCTCCCCACCCCCCAACCCATGAGCCCTTTCCTCTGCTCTCCTCCCTTTGATTTTTAGGAGATTCACCCCAACTTTGTTTTCCTTTTTCCTCTCTAGCTTCTGCATATGAGAGAAAACATGCAACTCTTGACCTTCTGAGTTTGGCTTATTTGCTTAACATGATGGTCTCTAGTTCCATCCATTTAGCAGCAAATGCCATCGTTTCATTCTTCTTTATGGCTGAATAAACTCCATTGTGTATACAGACCACATTTTCTTTATCCACTCATCCATCGATGGACACCTCGACTGGTTCCATAGTTTGGCCTTTGTGAATTGTGCTGCTGTGAACATGGGTGTGTGTGGATCACTGTTGTTTGATGACTTTGATTCTTAGGATAAATACCTAGGAATGGTATAGCTGGGGCTTAGGTGGTTCCTTGTCTACACTTTTGAGGAGCCTCCGTACTGACTTCTGGAGTGGTTGTAGTAATTCACAGTCCCACCAACAGTGCGAAGTGCTCCCTTTCCTCCACAGCCTCCCAGCATTTATCTCTGTCTGTGTTCTTGATGACTGCCGTTCTGACTGGTGTGAGATGGAATCTGAGTGTAGTTTTGATTTGAGTTCCCTAATTGCTAATGGTGTTGAACAGTATTTTCATGTATTTGTTGGCCATTTGTATTTCCTCTTCTGGGAAGTGTCTGTTTAGTTCTTTTGCCTGTTTATTAATTGGGTTATTTGATTTTTTGACATAAAGTTTTTGAGTTCTTTATAAATTCTAGATAATCCTCTGTCAGAAGAGTAGCTAGAAAAGATTCTCTCCCATTCTGTAGGTTCCCAATTCACATTCCTAATTGTTTCCTCTGCTGTGCAGAAGCTTTCTAATTTGAGCCATCCCATTTATTAGCTCTTGGCATTGTTTCCTGAGCTTTGGGGATCTTACTGAGAAAGTTGTTGCCTGTGCCTAAAAGCTAGAGTGTTGACCCTACGTTTTCTCCTAGGAAACACATAGTTTCTGGTCTAATTCTGAGGTCTTTGATCCATTCTGAGTTGGTTTTTTTGCTACTCTAGCTCTGTAATATAATCTGAAGTCAGGTATTGTGATGCCTCCAGCATTGCTTTGGCTGTTCTGGGTCTTTTATTCTTCCAAAAGAATTTTAGGACTGTGTTTTCTAGTTCAGTGAAGAATGTCATTGATATTTTGATGGGGATTGCATTGAATGAAATTGAGAATAAAAAAAAAAAATGCAAATGACCCATGAAACAAAGAATGGTTCTTTGAAAAGATAAACAGGTTGATAAGCCCTTAGCCAAACTAACCAAAAGAAAAAGTGAGAAAAACTATTCTCTGTTTTTCTTTAAGTGTCCTTTTTCTCCATTTGCTCTCCTTTATATTTTTGTGTGAGATGTTTTTCTCCTGTGTTTGGTGACCCCTGACTGTATTTAAGATGAAGTTCTAAAAAGTTGATCAGAACCCTATGTGGTGGGCTTTGCCGCAGGAAAATAAAAAGATCAGCTGCTCGCTGTCAGGGACCTTGGTCTGTGGGCTGCTTCTGTTGGTTTTAGGTGCAAACCCCCCCCCCCCCCCAAGGATCTTCCATCCCGTGAGGTCATGGTGAAGGTGACAGTGTCAGTGTCTGGTCACCACTGTTCGAGAAGGGAGATTGAAGGGTCTTCCCTTTCAGGCTTGGGCTCCATGGACACCCCTTTTTCTCAGTGTGGTTCTCCACTTAGGCCAGCCTCAGGCCCAGGAGGTCAGTTTCCCTCTGGTTCTGAGAGGGGACAGACAGACGCAAGTGGTGGGGGCACGAGATTGAGGGACTAATTCTATGAAATGGTCCCCTGTGCTGACCCCCACACGCTTTCTTTTCCAAGAAGCAATTTACCTGCAGCCCTGCCTGACCCCAGTGGACAGGATATGTCACATTCCTCAGTGAACAAACCTGTTATCTGCAGGAGAAACGCAGGCCAAGATAATGTCCACACAAGGAACCCAGTCACCCCAGGAGGGGACTTTTGTGACCTTTCCACACACCAGGTCCCCAAACTCAGGGAGATGAGGATAATTCCTCCTAAACACAAAATCTGTAATTAGAACTGGTCAGCATGGGCCAAAGTGACCTAGCGTTGTCATGGCAGAGGGGACTTTAAAGTCTGATGTCATCCTGCTGTCAGTCAAAAGTCAAGAGATGGACCTGGAGGGACTCTCTGGAAACTTCTCTGGGATCCCCAGTAAAACTGGAGTGCAGAGGGGCAGCTGTCCCTGTCCTCTCTGAGAGGACCCACTCTTTCCCTTGGGAGTGTCCCCGTTCCCTTCTCCTACCCTTCATAAACTCATGCCTGTTACTCTGAGTAACATGCCTGAAACCTGTTTGACTTGATCACAAGACCTGGGGCTTGAAGGGGGGTCTTTGTGCTGCCTCAGTTCCTGGACAGCCCCGCCCTGTACCAGTTTGACCTCTGCAGAGACTAAAGCTGCTTACTTAGGAGGGGACAGTCACCTGCTGCCCGGGGAGGAGGGACTCAATCTGTGTCTCCACCCACGTCTGGCTGTGACCTTTAGGTTTGGAGCGCTTTCTGGTTCAGTGAGTCACCACTCAGCGGTTCCCTCTCCTGCTGTGGGTTCTGTTTGGTGCCACACACCCTCTCATCCCCTGTTCCCTTCGTCCTTGTGGGTTTATCACTTCTGTCCTGATGTTTTCACTGTCTTTCAGCTGGCTCCTGGTGGGACGCCAAAGCAAAGATCTGTGGTCAAGGGCTGGGGCTGTGGCTCAGTGGCAGAGCGCTGGCCTGGCATGTGTGAGGCACTGGGTTCCGTCCTCAGCCAAACATAAAATAAATAAAGAAAATAAAGGCATTGTGTCCATCTACAACTCAGAACACTGAAAAAAGTCTGTGGTCGACTTCCACGTCTGACCAGAAGTTGTCTGTCCTTTTCAAGGACCTCAATCACAGAGAGAAGGCCTCATCTAACCACTTTCCATGTGTCAATTAAAACTCCGCCTAGTTTATCTTCTGGTTGTGTAACTTGAGATTTCATAGTTTAATTTTTTTTTTTTTTTTTTTTTTTGTGGAACCGGGGATTGAACTCAGGGACACTCGGCCACTGAGCCACATCCCCAGCCCTATTTTGTATTTTATTTAGAGACAGGGTCTCACTGAGTTGCTTAGGGCCTTGCTAAGTTGCTGAGGCTGGCTTTGAACTTGCGATCCTCCTGACTCAGCCTCCCAAGTCGCTTGGATTACAGGCGTGTGCCACCGCGCCCGGCCATAGTTTAATTTTTTAATGGTGCTTTGCTGTCTCAGTCACACGCGTGCAGGTCAGCGGGCGCAGCGGTGTTGTGCAGCATCCCTGCGGTCGGCTTCCATGTTTTCATCACCCCAAAAGAAGCCCTACTCCCCTGAGCTGCCACTTGCTAACCCAGTGTTTCTGCACCCCGGGGAACCATAAAATTGCTTTCATTCTGTATGGATTTGCCTCCTCTGGGTATTTCGTCCTGATGGCATGCTAGGTGGCCCTCGTGCCTGCTGGCTTCCCTGGGCACCATGTTGTCAAGGGTTGTCGGTGGAGTAGGTGTGTCAGGACGTCTTTCTTTGTTAGAACAGAATAAGAGCACTGCAGAGATATGCCACACTTTCCTCTCCGTTCACCAGTTGGTGGCAACTTGGGTTGTTTCCATCTTGGGCTTTTATCGAGAGTGACCACCTGTGTATCTTTTAATATACTCTTCAATATTATTATAGAAGTTTGCCTCAGAATCTCTTAGTTAAAACAATTCAGATGCCTGAGTTCCATTGCAGACCTAGTAATGGCATGGCCAGAGGAGCTGGGGCATTCTTTTGCTTGGCCCCCTCTCCAAAACAAAAGAAGTGAGGTCACTTTGCTTTGGTTAAAGATCTCAGCCTTTACAGGGAAATTGCAAGGTCACTGTCCTCACCCCTGACTTGCTCCTCTCCCTCCCTCGAGGCCTCTGGCATGAAACATCTAGTGTGTCTCTACCAGTAACTTTCTAGATGTCATCCTGTGGCTGTAATGTCTATCTTTCTGTCTATATTTTTAAGGTCTAATTATTACTATGTTTCATGGAATGGTCTGTAACTTCCTTTTTTTTTCTTTTTGAAATCATCATGGAAGTTACATTGATCTTTTCAGATAGCAGCAGCATGAGCTGCAGCCGATGATGCTTTGGAGGCTCCATAATTTAATAGATTCTGCCAGACTCCAGATAGAATCTAGCCACAAAACCCCAGAGTGCCCATGATAGCAGTTAGTGGATGTCGAGGAGAATACAGGCAAAGAATCACGAGGCTGAGAGGTTTGAGTAGCCTGCTCCA
The DNA here is from genome assembly GCA_020662805.1 of Glaucomys volans. Taxonomy (NCBI): domain Eukaryota; kingdom Metazoa; phylum Chordata; class Mammalia; order Rodentia; family Sciuridae; genus Glaucomys; species Glaucomys volans. The sequence continues at coordinate 134,749 of JAJEJO010001839.1, read as the reverse complement.
GGTCACGGGGCTCACAAGCCATCGGCCTAGGTTTGAACCCACACTTTCACATATGTGGGTCATATGACATGTAGTAATCCAACATCCCACCTCTGCCTCTGTATTTACTGGAAGTACATTTGTAGAAAGAAACATCTTGCCTTAGGTCTACCATAAATTTAAAGAAAAAGAACTAACTTGCCACGTATAAAGCTAACTATCATGCCAATATTTTTACTCTGAAATTAGTATTTAAAATAAAAAATCTAAACATTTTTCCTGCCTTCTTAACCAGAACCTGTAATTCATCCCTGGTTGTTGAGAAACAATTATTTTTCACAGGCTAAGTGTCAAGGACACGATAGAATTAGAACAGTTACCCTTTTCCAAATGACATTGTAATAATTGATTTCAGCATAAATAATCAATAGATGATAAAACTGTTGGTAAAAAGCATGAGGTGCATTTGTTTTTCTGGGAACTAGATACATTTTTTATGCTAAAATCTCATTCTGCCCAACTGCAAATCATTTCCAAATTCAAAGGGGAGACTGATCTTTGTAACAGAGGTCTTCTGACCTATTGATTAACAGAGTAGCCACACCCACACCGCCCCTGGCTGCACCCAGAAGCCCTCTGCTGTGTCGTGAATGTGAATATGTAGTCCCACCTTCCAGCTGTTCTGCTGTTTTTTTAATAATTTATTCTTTCAGGAATATTTGTTTGAGCACATGCTGGCTGGACATTGGCCCAGCTGACCGGGGATTTCCTGGTCTAGGGCTGAGCTCTGTGTCAGCACCCTACAGTGGAGGTAACAGCTGTCTGTGCGGATATGAACATGGACTACCTCAGAGCAGCCTCCACCATAGCTTGATGGTTGGTGGCTTGTCCCTTGCAAAACTCATGCTGAAATCTGATTGCCATTGTGGGGCCTGATCAGCCACCTCGAGGGCAGGAGTATTAGGCGGGGCTGCCCCTACCCCTTCTTGCCTTTCTCTGTGTGTCTGCTTGCCGGGCTCTTCCTGCCATGAGTTGAAGCACCTAGAGGACACAGCTGACTCCATGCTGTTGGACTTCCCAGCCTCTAAAACTTTGAGCCCAAATAAGCTTTTATCCTTATGAAATACCAAGTGTCCACTATTCTGTTAAAGTGACAGGAAATGGGCTAGGACAGTGTCTACAAGAGTTGAGATCTTGCTTGACACTGGACGATCTAGCAGGAGCTAGGTAGGTAGAGACAGTGAAGGCGCTCTGGGCAGATGGGCCGGCCTGGGAGGCAGCGGGATCCACGAGCATGTGGCCATTCAGTGGGACCCAACTCGGGGTGGGAAGTGGAGCTTTCAGTAGAACCTGGGTCTGAGGTGGGCAAAGACAAGACACAGGACAAGTAACGGAGGCAGGAGCAGCCCTGCGTGGGCCTTCCACTTCCACAGCTTCTGTTCACACAGCTCAGTGCAGAGTGGTTTGTTTTGCAGATCCTACGACTCAGACAGCAGTGAGGACGTTGTTAGAGAAGGACACAGGATCTGGAGCTAGTTTACACCCTCAGAGCTAAGTGCACTTCATAACGCAGAGCAGGGCCTCAACTCTGAGGCGGGAGGCAAAGACTGACAAACCCCAGGGAAACGCTCTGGAGCTGCTCAACACTCTCCTTGAAATTGCTGGTGGGACGGTTTTATTGCAACTTGCCTTTTTAAAAAACCAGCCTATGTTTTGGGACCTGTCTGTAGTGATACATGCAAATCTAGTTCATTCTCTGCCATCGTTCATCTTACCCCATTTTCTTTTAATACCTTTTCTCCCTCTGGCTGTTTTTTACGGGGTACCCTGTGAAATGTCAATACATGTGTTTAAATCAGACTAGACACGTGCCATTTCTTCCTGGGGAGACCATTCACACCCCTTCTTGGAGCTTTCTGACACGTGCAGCGTGTGCCACCCTTTGCAGTCGTCTTGGTGTGGCAGCACCCCAGAACTTCTTGCTCCCGTCTGACTGTAGCTTAGTTCCCATTGGTCAGCCTCAGACCCTCCTCTCCCCAGCGTCTGAAAACCATTGTTCCACTCTGTTTCTATGAGACCAGCTTTTAAAATTCCACCTGGGTGAGATCCCGAGGTACTGGTCTCTCTGTGCCTGGCTTCTTTCCATCAGCATGACGATCTCTCTTCCTGGTTCCATCCGTTTTATTGCAGTGCTCTCAGCCTTTGGGTCCTGCCCTGATCTGTCTTAGGTGTTGTGGTATTTCATGAAATTCTCTTTACGGGAAAAAAGTGGTGGCTGTAGGATAAGACCCTGTCTAGAGGCTCCTCTAGTCCAGATCCTTCTCTCCTCAGAGGAGGAAGTGGAGCACAAGGCTGTAGGTGATTTGTCCACAGATGTCCCTCTGGTCAGCGTGCAGGCTCTGCTGGACTTGGGCTCGGGTTTGCAGGCGTTCACTCAGGAAGGTACTGCAGGGATCCTTGGAGAGACAGACACTGGGTTCATGGAGAGGCTGTGGCTCGTCCCAGTGTCTTACTGTCGTAACAGCACTGAGAGAAGCATCGGTTAGGGCAAGTCATCTGGCTAGGCCACAGACAGGCATCCTGACAATCATGCAGACGTGCATGCCTAGCAAATGATGCTAAGTGTTGTCAGCAGCATTGTTGCTTTTAGGAAAACCTCCTTGCGCTCGGCAGGCTCTACCAGGCCAGGAACCAGGCGAGTCTTCCCAGGAGGCTCTGTGAGCTAGCGTTTGCTCCGTAGAGTCTGCCTCCATTCTTTAAAAATATCCAGTCATGGCTGATCAAGTGAGCACCCTTCATGATGTGATATTTCAGGCAAGACCTTGGCTGTGTAAATAGGGTTTTCAGTGAGGCCCTGGCAAGCAGGAAGACAAATTCCTAGTAAAGCTATGCAAATAACTGTACCGCCACAAAAAGTAAAATATATTCCAACTTGACAAGTAGAGTCAATAAAAATTTTTGAATTCTGCAGGGATCAGGCAGGGAGAATAAGATGTCATTTACAAATGTTTCCTTTTGATTTATAAAAGCAAAGTTGATACATTATTATGATTTATAAAAGCTAAAAACAAATGGAACAACAACCAAGGGCTTCTTTATGTGTCCAGAAAAGTGAACATTAAAATACCACCAGCAATATTCCAAACAAAAACTCCCCTTGCTTCTCATCACTTCATTCAGTCTATGCGACTGATCCTCAGTCCACGGGGTCTCGTGAGCCCCTCTGCTTCCGTCTCAGAGCACTGGGCGTTCCCATGCAGTCCCCTGGGACAGTCTCCACGTGCCCCACACGTGCCCTCGCAAACCTCTATCCAGAGGTTCCTGTGGGGCTCTGAGCTGTCATTCCTTAGGGGAGAGGAAACATTCTGGCCCGTAGCTGATTGCAGAAAACTTCCAGGGAAGTATCAAAGTAAAATGAGCTGAGGAAAACATCTCTAAGTGATAAAAGACTTAAAGTGGGCATGGTTTATTTATTACTGGTAATTTTCAAAAGGTAAAAGGCTTGAGAGTTAGAACAAGAATAATGCACTAGATGAGAAATTTTTTTTTCCTGTGGCATGCAAAGAAAAACAGTGATTTTTGAAAAATGAGTTTATTTAAAAGGACACACAAACACTCTATCTAGTTCCTAAGAATGAATGAACACAGAGGAGAAATCTTAACATGATGTGTTTAATTACTCAGGCACATATGTGTCACAAATATACCAAGCATTTGGAAAGAATAAGAAGTAACGAGATGCAGTACGGCTGGAGCAGGCCCTGAATGTCTATGTATTAAAAAGTAAAAGGAGGTGATGGACTCCCCACATGAAAAGCACTGTCCTGAGATGTGCTAGATTCAAATGAAAGAAGTAGGCACGTGACCTAGGTAGCGTTTAACTAGGTGAAGGAGTGACTGATGACCTGTGCCACGGGGATCTGATACGAGGAGAGCAGCGCTGGGGGGATGTCCTCCTGTGCTGTTTTAATGGAGGAACATTGTCAGGACAGTGGTGGAAAGCATCCAGGTCTGTGTGTGACTGGATTCCCTCTTGCTGCCAGAGATAAGCGGTCACGACAGTGTTCCAGCATGGCATTTACAGGATGCTCTTGGGGTGACCCTCAGTCTCAGCATTTGTACATCCCAACAAGTGCTGTCCCCAGGGAGCCACCTCACAAAGTCCTAAGTTGTTCCCATCAACTGAACCGACATCACTCACTCACAAGAGCTTTCAAATCCCTCTCTGAGGTCCCATCTCTGTCTGATGAGAAAGGCACAGTGACATCTTGAGGCAATGTAATTTATGGCCCAAAGTGATTTGTGATTAGAAGTTTCAATACTAATATCTGGTATGATTATTGATCTCCTGTTGAAAGCAATTTTGACAAATGGCAAAATGTCTAAGTAAGTGCAGTGATTCCCATTCACCTGAAGGAGGCCGTGCTAACCAGAAAGTTCAGATGTCTCGGGTGTGAGGCCTTGGGAAGCGGGAGACAAGGTGAACTCCTGGTGAGCACCGCCAGGGAGACGGATCTGCAGCAGGAATTTGTTCACTTCACCTACAGTGGAGGAGCAGTAGACTGTCATGCCACTGAGCCCCTGCCATGGTCCAGAGGAGCAGAGGGGGAAATGCATCAGACAGGACGTAAAGTGAGGGAATGGAAGTCGTGAGTGAAGTCAGATGTGGGCCTACTGTGTGAATAGTGAAGTTCCAGAGGAACAGGAGACCTGCCATCCAGCCCAGGTGCTGCAGTTTCCTGCCAGCCCTTGTCTCATGAGTGCAGGAAACCTAGGGGGTGCTGTGTGAGGGAGAGCCCCTGAGAGACAGGGCAGAGCTGCTTTGAAGACGGACACCAAGCCCAAATCTCCTGCGAAGGCGCGTCTCAGCTGCAGGAGGGGCCTGGGCACTGATCTGAATCAGCCTGGAGGTGGAACCCTCTACCCCACATCCGTGCTGCCCTTGGACCCAGCAGTGGTCAGCAGAGGTGCCTGCTACTGGGCAGAGCAGGCCTTGCGAGCTGCCTTCGCCCAAAAGGAACAGGGAGGAGG
>JAJEJO010001839.1:103197-123571 GCA_020662805.1 Glaucomys volans | reverse complement strand
TCCAACATCATCCATTTACCTACAAATGCCATAATTTTATTCTTCTTTATGGCTGAGTAATATTCCATTGTGCATATATACACAGTTTCTTTAGCCATTCATCTATTGAAGGGCATCTAGGTTGGTTCCACAATCTAGCTATTGTGAATTGAGCAGCTATGAACATTGATGTGGTTGCATCACTGTAGTAATCTGATTTTAAGTCCTTTGGGTATAAAAATATGGAACGCTTCACGAATTTGCGTGTCATCCTTGTGCAGGGGCCATGCTAATCTTCTCTGTATCGTTCCAATTTTAGTATATGTGCTGCCGAAGCGAGCACCCCAGCCCTATTTTGTATTTTATTTAGAGACAGGATCTCACTGACTTGCTTAGGGCCTCGCAGAGTTGCTGAGGCTGACTTTGAATTCACAATCCTCATGCCTCAGCCTCCCAAGTGCTGGGATTACAGGCACGCGCCACTGCGCTGGGCCCCTCCAAGTTTCTTTAACCAGATCAGAATAAACCAGAATTTTAATTTGAGCCTGTAAAGATAAGAAGAGAATTAATGTGCTTTGAGAGCCAAAGGGTCAATGGCAGACGTCAGTGTTCATGTACCCAGCCACTTAACTCATACTGACGGAGCTGAATCTTGGTTCCAGACAGTGGCCTGGAGATCCCAAAATGAACAGGACATAGGTCATGACCCCAAGTGCTTGCAGACCAGTCAGGGAGACAGATGAGTAAATGATGTTTGTGGGAGCAGATAAGAGGGTCCTCTAACTCCATCTGGGGCTAGCAAGTCTGCCTTGCAAGTGTCATTTTGAGCAGTGTCCTGCAAGGGTGGCCCACGTGAGAAAATTGCTGGGGTGATTCAGTGTGACTGAAGTGGGGAGTGGGGAGGTAGAGGGGGAGGCTGAACGGGGGAAGCTGGAGGGGTGAGGCTGGAGGAACGAGGCTGGAGGGGAGGCAGGGCCAGAGGACTTTTTCTAGGGTGTCTAGATCCTCCTGTGATGCACGGTTCCAAACACGAGGGCAGCAGAGGGGGCTTGCTGTCAGTTAGGACCAACTCTGTGGCCACAGTGTGGAGGACAGATGGAAATAGGGTTGAGGATCCCACAGGGGCTCCTGTCAGCAGGCAGGTGAGCAAAGACGGCAGTCCTGGCAGGAGGGACGAGAGGCCAGCAGGAGTAGTGGCATCAAGGGCTGCAAGTCACGCCTCACCCTGATGGGAACGCCTGGATGTTGCAGCAGGCGCTGACCTCTGTTTCTGGATGTGACTTTTGCACTGACGCTTGACTTGTGCCGGTGGTGTTTAACATGGAGACTAGCTTGGAGATTCCCAGTGCTGAGAAATGCTCTTGGTCTGACTCGGATCTGGCCTGCAGTGTCAGTCTTTCAGGTTTGGTGCCTGCCTCTGAGATCTGAAGGTCCTGTTCTGGAACTGTCCCCACACTGAGGCTGGCCCAGTGGATGTGGCTATGTCCTGGGTCCTATGAGTTGCCCTCTGTGATTTTACTTTTTCTGTTACTGACCTTGAGAGGCTGCCTGGTAGTAGAGGAGGGACACTGAGTTAGTGATCAGGAGACCTGGGGGCCCCCCATTGTGCCACTTACTTGTCCTGTGACCTTTGGCAAACGACCCAGCTCTGTGGCCCTCGTCTGTTCAGAGAAGGTCGGTGAGGTTGGGCCTGACTGAGTCTTTGGTGGCCCCACCTTCTCTTCCCTCGCAAGTTTCTTTAACCAGAAGTCAGTGTTTAAATACTAAATGGTTCAGAAATGCTGTCATTTTGTTCTGATAGAGAAAAAGTTTTTGGTCTGCTTTTATTAATCGGTTCACAAAACAAAAGCATCCTTGAAAGGAAAAAGGCAGAAAAGACATATTTTTGTTGAAATCTTTAAATCACTTGCATATGTGATCTGCATTTACCGGCCAGCTCTGGAGCTCTTTGGTGTGCTTCTGTAGAGACAGAACTACACACACCACTGAGCAGCATCACTAATTGTGTTTTGTCAGGAGTTTGGTTAATGGCAAAAATATCTTTAAACTCATAATGTGCCGAGAATGTGAAATGTGATATATAAAATCAAGACAGGTCTCCCAGTGTGCATGGCTTTGCTGCTTACACATTTCATGAATAAATTAACGTGTCGCTCATTTTGATGGGCTTCTATTTAAACACAGTTTGCCTAATTTTCAGATTCAACTTAAAACTTACTTGAATTTGTTTTTTTTCCCTTAACTTTGATTTTTGGACCTAAGGAAGAGGAGGGAGAGCCTGCAGCAGAAGAGGTACGTCCGTGGTCTTCCACACCTGTGTGCACTCAGCATGATACAAACGTTTTAGGTGACACTGTTGCACTCCAGCCACCGTCCCCTTGTTCTCATTAATAAGGGAGACGGTGTGACCCCACAGTCAGAAAGCCCTGGTGACCTCAGAAAAGGGAAGTAGGTTGGAGGTAAACTTGTGGGAGGGAGGTGGACTGAGAAGCAGGACCTGCCCGTGGACCCTCGCTGGCCTTGGTGAGAAGGCTGGAAGCCAGGCGGGCCGGCCAGGGCTGGGTGGAGAGTGGTTCTGGTCTTGCCCTTTCCCACCCCGTGGAACAGCTCGCGTGCACACAGCCTGCGCAAAGCTGGTGGTGTGTCGTTGGCCTCCTGTTCATCCCATTGAGGAGGGTGGGGTTCCTGCCCTCTGGTGTGGGGTGGACACGCGGCATTGGCACTGGACCCTGTGGTGGACAGAGTTTGTTAGCCGGCACACCTGGAGGGGAGGACGCCAGGCAGTGCAGGGCCACACTCGGGAGCAGCACGGATGAGCAGGGCCTGGGGTCGGCATTTGCAGGTGTGGGGGCCACAGGAGGTCATGTTGGTGTGTTGGAATAGTGACAGCGGGCAGGCTGGCACCGCGCCTGGCCCTGGGTGTGCGGGGCTGCTCATCCAGGACGCCTGACCTGCTGCAGCAGGGTGTGTGTGGGGGGACTCGTGCACCTGACGTCAGGGCACCTGATGGGTCTTGACTGTAGTGCTTACGCTGCAGGGCTCTGTCTGAGGCACCTCGATCTGCAAGTTTACACAGCTGTCCGTCATCAAGTGTCTGGACGTTGTGTCCCTTGGAAACCCTAATGTCATGCTTGAGTGTGGCTTTGGGACACCACTTGGAGAACAACTAAAACAGAAGAGAATAAAGTTTCACAAAGATAGAAGATTAAGAATTGTATAAAATAAGGAGAAAATATGAAAAATTAGCAGTACTGAGGATATAGCTATCAAGTACGATTAAAACATCGAAAGAAAAATGATAAAGCCGTATTTGAAAGCTATTAAGGGCAAGCTTTATAAGGAGGTCTGTCCTTGGTGACATGTGATTTCACATTCTTGTTTGTAGAGGGGACCACAACCAACATCCCAGGCATGGGGAGAGCTTCCTGGTCCCTTTGGAGCTGGAGGTTGTTTGTCTGATTGAGGAATTTGAGTGGAAATGTAAAAACCTGGAGGCCTTAAACAGGGACTTTAGCTTGCAGTATATACTTTTGGATATGCATATTTACTTCAGATTGTTTAGATATTAGAACAGGACTTTTTTCTTTAAATAAGAATGCCAAGATTTGAATGGCCTGTTGTTTTCCTGGCATGGTCACACTCATTTGTCCCTCTGGGATTCTAGTTTTGGTTTCTTTAAAATAGAGCAGAAACTTAAAGATGTTGCAAAGCCATCTAGGTGCACAAAGATTTTATGAATACTTCCTGCCACTCTGAGCTTTTTAGCACCTAAAATGACAGAATTTTAAGGTGATTTACATGTGTTGGGTCTTCCCAAAGTATTCCATTCAGTCCACATAATAAAAAAGTTCTTTCCCTGCCCATATTTAATTGCCTTCCATGCTATTGTTGAAATCATGTAATTATGATAAGACTACAAATTGCACACACAGATGTGGGAGCAGATGACTGATTCAGGTGAATGCAGATTTGGGATTTGGTTGGTGTCGGTGCTTACCCTGCTAGTGTGAACGCTTGGTGTCCTCTGCTCACATCTTATTTTAGAGAATACAAACCACAGCAGAGGTTCTCAAACTGGAGACCTCAGACCAGCAGCAGCACCTTTAGAATACAGTGGTCTACTTTGGCCATGGTTTCACTCTCTTTAGTTTCACTTACCCTTTGTCAACTTTCAGTCCAAAAGTACTACATGGAAAAGTCCAGAAACAAGCAATCCACAAGTTTTTACTTGTGTGTATTCTGAGTGATGTGATAAAATCTTGGGTGATCTTGCTTGTAAATCATATGTTTAGTGTGTCCACAGGGTATATCTTACCTCCCTGTTAGTTACTTAGTAGCTATCTTGGTCAGCAGTTAAGGTGCTACAGTACTTGTGTTCAAGTGACCCTATTTTTACTTTATTTTAGCCCCAAAGTACAAGAGTAATGAGGTTAGCAATTCGGATATGCCAAAGAACAATCATAAAGTGTTTAAGTGAAAAGGCAAAAGTTCTTGACTTAATAAGAAAAGGAAAAAAAATGTATGCCTAGGCTGCTAAGCTCTGCTGGAGGAACCATCTTCTCTCTGTGAATTGTGAACAAGGAAAGAAAAATTAATCTAGCTTTACAGTCACATCTCAGGCTGCAAAAGTTAAGCCACAGTGAATGATGAGTTAAGATGGAAAGGCACTGAATTTGTATGTGCATATGAACAGGAAAACAGTGAATATAGGCCTGGCTATTACCTGAGGTTCACACACCCACCAGGACCTTGGAGCATTTGCCTGCAGATTGGAGGGGACCCCTGTGTACCTTTTCAGACCCTGCCCAGATCTACTGGATGAGGAGCGAGGGTGGGTGCCATGTGTGGTCTGCCAAGTCCTGTCGGTGATATTGATGCCTGGTCAAGTCCGAGAGCACTGGGTTAAGATCTTATGTCCTGTGTAGCTTGATGTGTGGTGAAGTTGAAGTCAATTGCCAGACTTTCTGCTGCTTAATGTCCAGTTAGTTTCAAAGGCTATAACATTTATTTTATATTTGAAGCTTGAGGTTGGTTAAAAAAACCCCAACTCTTCATTAACTCTTTAATCCTGTTTTAAGTTTTCCCACGGGAATCCCCTCTTCCCATCTGTTCTTGCTTTGCTGAAACCTCCCAAGTGATCTTTTTCCTTTTTTGAGAGATTTTGTTGCACATCCTACTAGGTCCTGGGGAGGAGCATCCTGGTGATCTCCTGGCATCCGGCACTGCTAGGCCAAGCGTGCTGTTTCTGTTGCTGACAGATGTGGAGGGGATGCACCTGTTCAAATTCCTCCTCAGCTGCCTGTTTTTTTTTTTTTTTTTTTTTTTTGCGGGGGCGGGGGGTACCAGGAATTGAACTCAGGGGCACTCAACCACTGAGCCCCAGCTCTGTATTGTATTTTATTTAGAGTCAGGGTCTCACTGCGTTGCTTAGGGCCTCATTTTTGCTGAGTCTGGCCGTGAACTCGAGATCCTCTGCCTCAGCCTCCTGAGCAGCTGGGATGAGAGGCGTGCGTCATGGTGCCCAGCTGCCTGCTTGTTGAACCTGCAGTTTGTGACCTGGGATTTGGAATGTGAAAGCTTAGACACTAATGTCACTGGGACATGACCTTATTGATGTTTGGATGAATCAGTTTAGAGAATTGCCTCCTTCGGTCTGAAGTGACATGCTCAGCCTCTTCCTTCTCATACCGCTCCTGGGTGTCTCCCGAGTCTCAGCCTTTCATTTTAATCAAGAGTTTTAAGGATATTATTCTTGGACATTTAAGGATTAATCACTTTAAAGTGCTAATCAGAGAACTGCATTAAAAATGCAGACTCAAGAGGGGAGAAGGACTTACAAAGTCATGTGTGTTGACCAGGTGTTCCAGTGCCAGTCACCAGCACTAAGGTCAGCCCAAAGGGCAGAAGAAATCCCCCCGAAAAAGGGGGGATTTCTTGTTGGTTTCTGAAATTATAAAACAATTTACAATCTTTACAGAAAATTTAGGAAATACAGATAAAGGGAAGCAATAAAAAAAAAAAGCTTACAGTGCCATTATCTAGAAATAAACACTAGTTACCCAAACACACACACACTTGCAAACACACACACACACACACATACAACTATCAAATCTTGGTCATTTGTAACTCACTTTTTCAATATCTGTATTTTGCATAGTAGTAAATACAAATTTGATTCATTATTATTGCTAATGAATCAAAGATAACTGAATTTTTGGACCTAAAGATTATGTCTGGCTTATTCTACACCATTTTTCATTATTTATATCTTTCCAATAATTATTTCTTTTGTATCTCTCTTGCTAGGCAAGTGTCTGTTTTTGAAAATCCTATTTTTAACATCTAAAAACAAGGCAAAAACTATCCCATTAACTTGGAAGTAATTCTAGTTCATATGTGTGGGCTGCTGGTAACTTTGGGTTGAAGAAATTAGCATGTTACAACAAAATATAACCAGTTCTTTCTGACAAAGTTCTCTTTTCTGAAATTCTCATATTTTGTTCTTCCAACTGTATCCCTTATGAATTTTTAAAGGCGATTTGGTGAGACTGATGTGCTAATATAAGCAAAGGCTCCATGTGCTTAAGAAAAATCATAAAACCCATTAGAGCAATGTGCTTTTCTGCAACATCTTTCCAAATTAAGGAGTCTATGTTTAGAAGAATGATATCTCTGTGTGATTTTGTGTGTGATGTATGTGGTTAGCGTGTGTATGTGTGTGTGGTTTGTGTATACACGTGTTGTGTGTGTGTGTACATGTGTCTTGTGTGTCAATGGCAAGCCCACAACTCCAGTTTAAGATTTTTGCCTGAGTTTTCTCATTGTGTCTTTGGCCCTTGTGCTTCTCGATGATAACATAATTTTTTTGTTAAAATAAGACGGCAGAAGGAACGAAGGAGGGAGCAGAAGGGGAAGCAGAGGAAGAGGAAGCTGAAGAGGGAGAAGAGGAGCCTGGAGAAGGAGAAGATTCTTAGGCCTCGTTGTGCTCAGTTCTCCGACTTTCCCAGGTAGCCGCAGAGTCCTGGTGCGAGCCACCTGCTCTGCCGGAATGCGTCTGTGTGCATCGAGAGGTGACGGGAAGGTGTGAGCCCCAGTGCAAAGCCGTCTCCCCGCCAAGGCCAGCTCCGCAGCTGTGAGGCTGTGGCTGTGCCCTGTCCGTTTCTGGGGCACAAGGGTGGGATTGGTAGGAAGACGCACACCTCTGGGCAGGGCAGAGCTGTGGGCACACTTCCCCTCTTCCTCCGTGTGACCTGTGTACCAGATGCACTGTCACTGCCGCCCCTGCTGGCCACCACACCTGCATGTCTTTAGGAGGTTGATGTTCATAATGTTGGCAGTAATTAAACCTTAAAAAGTCACGAAGCTGGTTGTTGATTCACAGTAAATACTGTTGCTAGACACGTATCTTCAGTGCTCCATGTGACATTGCCCCTTGTTAGACCTCAGTGCTCACTGGAAGCTCTGTGAAGGTGGTGTGCCACCAGGAGCCTGGGACAAGCTTGTGCTGCCTCCTGCCTTTAAACCTTCTTTGACTGAAAAGAAAAAAAAAAAAAATTGTGCGGCTCTTAATAGGTGGTAAATGTGGAGCAGAAATGCCGGTGAGATGCAGAAGGTGCCGAGTGGAGGGATGGAGGACAGGGAGCGAGGCTTCACTATTGTGGGCAACGTAGATGGGACAGTATCACGGAAACCCTGCAGATCCGGTGCCAGGAAGGCATCTGGATCCCACCTGCCCGGAAGGCGCTAGGGGAAGGTTGTGTTGTTATTAAGGTCGTCGACTTTAGGGCTGAACCTGAGGCAGCAGTGTATCTAGGACAGGTTCACTCAGGTGCTGTCAAAGGTTTTAAAAATCAAAATAATAATTTTTTTAAGTTTCCTTCCTGTGCTTATTATGCCTGCATTGAGCAGCCTGAGACAGATGTGTGGACTGCTGCTGTCAGAGTGGCCCGGGAAGGACATGACGGGGGACGAGCCCGCAGCACACAGTCGGTCTTCAGCCAGGGCTGTGGTGACCCTGGGCACTCCTGGGGGCAGGTGCATGGGGCTTCCTATGGGATGGAGCCGAACTTCTAGAGTGACCAGTGGCAGTGCTCTGTGTGCCCAAGGCCAGCGTGCGGCAGGGAGGCCCTCTTGTCTTAACTTGCCTACAAGTGAGAAGTTAGTTTAAAAACCGTATTTTCAGGACATCGTGGAGCTGGTAGAGTAGCTGTCACAGTCAGAGCGTAGGGAGTGGCAGCGTGCTGGTGCCTGTGCTTAACCGGAAGCAGAGCCCGGAGCAGGGGCTCAGCAGTGCTGCGAGCAGCCCCTACCTTTGCTCTGCTGGTGAAGTTCTTTAACGAGTATGCATTTTTACTGTGATAGTTATAAAACATATTGAATGTGAAATGGCACAGCTGAGAGAACCCTTGGTGCAGACAGATTGGCTTTGTAGGCTGATTAAAAAAGCAAAAGCGAGCACAGCCGTGTCTAGCACAGTTCGCCTGTTCCTCTGACGGCTTCTACTTTGGAATCGGGTCCATAGCAGCTTTGTCACCCCGACTCCCAGGCAGGTTCAGTGACCTTTCTTAAAATGTGACGTGGCAATGGGACCATTTGGCTTCAGGAAAAGCACTCTTCGTAACTCACAGGTAGTCCGGGCATCATATGTGTGTATATACATGACTTTTTTCTGGTACTGGAGATTGATTTCAGGGGCTCTCTACCATGGAGGTGCATCCCCAGCCCTTTTTTATTTTTTTGATTTTTGGGACAGGGTCTTGCCAAGTTGTGGAGGCTGGCCTTGAACTTGTGATCCTCCTGCTCAGCCTCCTGAGTAGCTGGGATTACAGGTGCATGGCACTGTGCCCAGCCAGGTGGTTTATATTTTATTTGAAGAGCATAGCAATGAGTAAATTACAAGCCAGGCTCTAAATTCAGTCTCTGTGTTTTCCCTGAACACCTGGGGAAACTAATTAGAGACCTTGACTTGCATGTGGTGTGAGGTAGGGAATCCCCCAGAGAAAGGATAGAAGCCTGGGCTTGGTTTTCCATGAGGAAAACTTATTTCCTCTTTTTGTGCTGAGGAACAAATGCTAAGTGGTGGTTTCTAGAACGAAGGCAGAGCTTTCCTGTACTGTTTTGTATAATGAAGGTCATGGTAAACACTCTCTGTCTCTTTAACAGTCTTCTCCCTGATATTTCCCCTTTCTTTTAGAAAACCCACACCGAGAAGCAACATTTCAAGTGTCTACCCTCAAACCCAGTGAAGTGTTTTGGGCCGAAGCTAGCATACCTGTCTCAGGATGCCCGGGGTTCACCGAGGACTTGTACTTCTGACATGGTCGATATACATGAATATCTCCTTAATCATGTCAATATGAAATTAAATGTGAAATGGATGTATGCAGACCTTCATGTGCCTGATGTTCTTGGCCTTGGCTTAATTTTTTCTGCTTTGCATGAATAGACCTTCTTATTAGTACCCTGAAAAAAGTGATTTCAAGGACTAGAACTAACTTCTCTTTGTGTTCCAGCGGAAGTACTTCTTTGTACGTGCCTTATGCTACTATCTTAGATGAGCTTTGAAGATGAAGGGCTTCCCAGAGAACCACCGTCAATAAAGACTGACAGCAAACGTCTCGGCCTGTGCTCCTTCATTTGCAGCCTGCCTGTGGGCACCTGGACTCAGTGTGTCTGTCTCTGAGCCTCAGTCCTCTCTGCACTGGGATGGAGGTTTTTTGTGGCACTGATTTTGGGGTCTGTGCTTTCGAATTGCTCTGATAATTGTGTTACGCCATATCTTGGGTTGTACAGACTGCTGGGCACACTGCCTTTGAAGCTTATCTAACTGCACCATTCACATGTGGGGACGACTGTAGGGACCCTCGTGTGCACGTTGTGGTGTGGCCGCTGCTTCTTTCTCCTGTCGTCCACTGATTGTGCCATGTCCGCTCGAGGGGAGCCTGTCCAGTGGTTTTGCTTCCACGGCCAGGTGTGCTTGACAAGGACCGGTCTGGCCCCCGTGACTGTGTGCAGGTGGGTTGGGTGGCATTTCTCTGCTCACCTGCCCACCTCCGTTCACTGTGGACATTTTCTTTCTTGTAGGGTTGTGACGATGCCCCTCCTCTCTGCATGTCCCCTGTCCCCAATGCTTCTTGCAGCACACGTTGCTTCTGTACTGTCAGCAGAGCGGTGTCTCCTTGCCGAGCCGGTTCCCTGTCTCCTGATCATGGTGGCAGTTTCCCCTGGGGTGGCCAGAAACACTTCCCCTTCTCAACCTGCCTGTGGATCCTGCCGCTGGGTCTTGTGCGTCATTTGGGAATGTATCGCACGGTTACAGAAGTCATGTGGATCTCAGGGGCTCAGGAAAAGAGCTCTTTGCTCGTTACCCTAGTAACAAGAGGCATTTGGAAGAGAATTAAGGTTATTTTGTTCAAATTGTTGAAAGAGTCTGCTTTAAAAAACATTTCTCCCTTTGCTAAAAATAAGGTGAAAGACTACAGTGACATGGAAAGTAATAGAATTAAAATTAATTTCTATTTTATTTCATTGTACTAAAATTTGTCCTGTTTTAAAAGCCTGCATATATTTTTTAATTTGAGGCCATGAAGATACCTGCATACATTTTAAATCACAACTCCGCAGACACTGGGCCTCAAGCTCCTTGCTGCACGGCTGGCCTTTGGCTCTGTCTGGGAGCTGAATGTGGGAGATCTGGCGTGGTGCCAGTTGCCCTCTTAGTTCTTGTATTTTAAAGTGAAAACAAGTATTTGTGCCAAGAGTAAGTAAAGATAAACCGTGCCACTTATTTAAATTGTTTTTTTTCCTTATATTGTCTATTTCCTGCAAGTCGGAAAATTAACTTCCTAGGAGAGTATTTTTATTTTTCACACTTCATTTTCCTTAAAGTGTTACTGAAAGGCAGAGTCACTGAGGTCAGTAATAAGCCACCAAGAGCCTCATGTCTTTTCTCATTTCGGTTTTGCCTATCACTCCAGCATCCTGTGGTCAGTGGGCAGTGGATCCAGTGGTGCAGTGAGGAGCACTGCAAATCTGACATGTTCGATCTCAAAAGATTGTTGAGGGTCTACCCACTTTCTCTAGAGAGGAAGCTTCTAGAACCTGAGCAGCATTGTGGATGTGCAAAAGAATTTCAAAGCCCCAGTGAGCAAGCAAAATCCCTTTGAAAAATAAAGGAGAAGAAATGAAGTACGGAGAAATGGAACAATTCTATGATAATTTGATATCTACTAGAAGTTTGGCATTGGATTTGTTAGTCTGAAGCAGGCCTGAGCATCCAAAGTAATGCTTTTGCTGTTTTGAATTAGAAAAGCAACAGCACAGAGTCGCGAGTGCACGACTGCCAGCTAGAGCATATGTACCCCTTTCTGTAGGCTGGTTCCCCTCCCAGTTCTGCTGTTTCTTTGGACTGGCATTTACCTTCAGGGCAAGGATCGAGGGCACACATTAGGGCTGGTTTCTTCTTAACTTCTTGACTAAATGTGAGGGGTACAGGTAGGAAATGAAACGAACTGCCCGCAGGGGTCCTGGGGCAGCCACTCACCAATGTTCCCTTTGAGTCCTTCACCTCTTCACCCTGCAAGAATGGTGGGGGTCAGTGGCCCAAGTGCCTGCCATAACAGAAAGCGACCATTAGGTGGAGACAAAGACAAGCTTCTGGGCCTGGTGTTCGGGCCCCAAGGCTCTGGCTGGCTGTGTCAGTCATCTGGAACTGTAGGTTGAAATCGGGAGGGTGGGCGGAAGGGATCTCTCTCCAGACAGGAAGAACAAAAGCCCCTCCACCTCAATTGGTGCATTGGTTAGTGTATACTTTTATGATTTAAAAAAATTCCGTAGTTTGCCTCTGTCCAAGTACGGTGCACTTTTAAAAGCTTTAAAAATGGGCAAATGCTTGTTGGAATGTCTCATCCTTAACACATGCAGCCGTTTAAATTTGGCCAACAGTGGAACGCTTGCTGATTGCATGTTTGATAAAGATACAGGATCTTCTTGTAGCCTGTAAATGGTTCTGTCTTAACATTGAAGTTTAAAGAACCCTGATTCTTTATTGAAGCCTCTGATCATTCTTCCCTGTCCCAAACCTTTTACTTTTTAAAAAATTATTTGTTCTATTTAGATATATATGACAGCAGAATGCATTTCAATTCCTTATACACAAATGGAGCACAAATTTTCATTTCTCTGGTTGTACACGATGTAGAGTTACACCATTTTAGGGTGATATGTCTGTCTCATTCCATTATCTTTCTCACCCCCTACTCCCTCCCCTCCCCTCATTCCCCTCTGCATCATCCAAAGTTCCTCCATTCTTCCACTTATCAGAGAAACCATTGCCTTTGTTTTTTTGGGGATTGACTTATCTCACCATGATATTCTCCAACTTCATCCATTTACCTGCAAATGTCATAATTTTATTCTTCTTTAAGGTTAAGTACTATTCCATTGTGTATATATACCATAGTTTCTATATCCATTCATCTATTGAAGGGCATCTAGGTTGGTTCCACAATTTAGCTATTGTGAATTGAGCTGCTATAAACATTGATGTGGCTGCATCACTGGAGTATGCTGATTTTAAGTCCTTTGGGTATAAACTGAGGAGTGGGATAGCTAGGTCAAATGGTGGTTCCATTTCAAATTTTCTAAGGAATCTCCATACTGCTTTCCATAGTGGTTGCACCAATTTGCAGTCCTACTAGCAATGTATGAGTGTACCTTTTTCCCCACGTCCTCACTAACATTTATTGTTGCTTGTATTCTTGATAATTGCCATTATAATTGGAGTGAGATGAAATCTTAGAGTAGTTTTGATTTGCATTTCTGTAATTACTAGAGATGTTGAACATTTTTTATATATTTGTTGATCAATTGTATATGTTCTGTGAAGTGTCTGCCCAGTTCCGTAGCTCATTTATTGATTGGGTTATTTGTACATTTGAGTTCTTTATAAATTCTGGAGATTAGTGCTCTATCTGAAGTGTGTGTTGTAAAGATTTTCTCCCACTGTGTAGACTCTCTCTTCACATTGCTGATTGTTTCCTTTGCTGAGAAAAAGCTTTTTAGTTTGAATCCATCCCATTTATTGATTCTTACTTTTATTTCTTATGCTTTAGGAATCTTGTTAAGGAAGTCTGGTCCTAAGCCAACATGATAAAGATTTGGACCTACTTTTTCTTCTATTAAGTGCAGGGTCTCTGGTCTAATTCCTAGGTCCTTGATCCATTTTGAGTTGAGTTTTGTGCAGGATGAGAGATAGGGGTTTAATTTCATTTTGCTGCATATGGATTTCCAGTTTTCCCAGAACCATGTTGAAGAGGCTATCTTTTCTCCATTGTATGTTTTTGGCTCCTTTTTCTAATATGAGAAAAGTGTAATTATGTGGGTTTGTCTCTGTGTCTTCTATTCTGTACCATTGGTCTACCTGTCTATTTTGCTGCCAATACCCTGCTGTTTTTGTTACTATTGCTCTATGGTATAGTTTAAGGTTTGGTATTGTGGTACCTCCTGCTTCACTCTTCCTGCCCAGGATTGCTTTGGCTATTCTGAGTCTTTGTTCTTCCAGATGAATTTCATGATTGCATTCTCTATTTCTATGAGGAATTTTATTGGGATTTTAATTGGAATTGCATTGCATCTGTATAACACTTTGGAAGTATGGCCATTTGGACAATGTTAATTCTGCCTATCCAAGAATGTGGGAGATCTTTCCATCTTCTAAGGTTTTCTTTAATTTCTTTCTTTAGTGTTCTGTAGTTCTCACTGTAGAGGTCTTTCACCTCTTTTGTTAGATTGATTCCCAAGTATTTTATTTTTGTTGAGGCTATTGTGAATGGGGTAGTTTTCCTAATTTCTCTTTCAGAGGATTCATCACTTATGAATAGAAATGCATTAGATTTATGAGTGTTGATTTTATATCCTGCTACTTTGCTGAATTAATTTATGAGTTCTAGAAGTTTTCTGGTGGAATTTTTTGGATCCTGTAAATATAGAATCATGTCGTCAGAAAATAGTGATAGTTTGAGTTCTTCTTTTCCTATTTGTATCCCTTTAATTTCTTGATCTGTCTAATTGCTCTGGCTAGAGTTTCAAAGATGATGTTGAATAGAAGTGGTGAAACAGGGCATCCCTGTCTTGTTCCAGTTTTTAGAGGGAATGCTTTCAGTTTTTCTCCATTTAGAATGATGCTGGTCTTGGGTTTAGCATAGATAGTCTTTCCAATGTTGAGGTATGATCCTACTGTCCCTATTTTTTCTAGTGTTTTGAGCATGAAGGGGTGCTGTATTTTATCAAATGCTTTTTCTGCATCAATTGAAATGATCATATGATTCTTAACTTTAAGTCTGTTGATGTGATGAATTACATTTATTGATTTCCAGATGTTGAACCAACCTTACATTCCTGGGATGAACCCCACTAGATCATGGTGCACTATCTCTTTAGTTTTGTATGTGATTTGCCATAATTTTGTTAAGAAGTTTTGCATCTATGTTCATCAGGGGTATTGGTTTGAAGTTTTCTTTCCTCGATGTGACTTTGTCTAGTTTTGGTATCAGGGTGATACTAGCTTCATAGAATGAATTAGGAAGGGTTCCCTCCTTTTCTATTTCATGAAATACTTTGAGAAGTAGTGGTATTAGTTCTTCTTTGAAGGTCTTGTAGAACTCAGCTGAGAAACCATCTGGTCCTGGGCTTTTCTTGGTTGGTAGACTTTTGATATCATCTTCTATTTCATTGCTTGAAATTGATCTAAAAATTGATTTAAAAATTGTGTGTGTCCTCCTGATTCAGTTTGAGTGGATCATATGTCTCTAGAAATTTGTCAATGTCTTCAAGATTTTCTATTTTTTTGGAGTATAGATTTTTAAAATAGCCTCTAATTATCTTTTGTATTTCAATAGTATCTGTTGTGATATTTCTTTTTTCATCACTAATTTTAGTAATTTGAATTTTCTCTCTCCTTCTCTTTGTTAGTGTGGCTAAGGGTTTATTAATTTTGTTTATTTTTCAAAGAACCAATTTTTCGTTTTGTCAATTTTTTCAATTATTTCTTTTGTTTCAATTTCATTTATTTCCTGTGTTTTGCTTTTGGGGTGGATCTGTCCTTCTTTTTCTAGGGCTTTGAGATGTAATGTTAGGTCATTTATTTGTTGAATTTTGTTCTTTTAATTAATGAGCTCAATGCAATGAACTTTCTTCTTAGTACTGACTTCATAGCATCCCAGAGATTTTGGCGTGTTGTATTGGTGGTCTCATCTACCTCTAGGAAATTTTATCTCATCCCTGATGCCTTCTGCTATCCATGCATCATTCAATAGCATGTTATTTATAGTCTCCAAGTGTTAGAGTAGTTTCTATTTTTTATTTTATCATTGATTTCTAATTTCATTCCATTTTGACGTGATAGAATGCAGGGTGGTAGCTATATTTTTTTGTATTTACTAAGGACTGCTTTGTGGCATAACATATGGTCTATTTTAGAGAAGGATCCATGTGCTGCTGAGAAAAAACTGTATTTGCTCATTGACAGATGGATATTCTATATATGTCTGTTAAGTCTGTTATTGATTATTTTATTGAGTTCTATGATTTCTTTGTTCAGTTTTTGTTTGGAAGATCTATCCAATGGTGAGAGAAGTGGGTTAAAGTCACCCAGAATTATCGTGTTGTGGTCTATTTGAGTCCTGAAGCTGGGAAGGATTTGTTTGATGTACATGGATGCTCCATTGTTTGGGGCATGAATATATATAATTGTTATGTCTTCCTGATTTATGTCTCCCTGAAGCAGTATGAAATGTCGTTCTTTATCCCTTCTGACTCCCTTTGGCTTGAAGTTCACTTTCTCTGATACAAGGATGGAAACCCCCACTTTTTTACAGAGTCCGTGTGCATGATATGTTTTTTCCCATCCTTTCACCTTCAGTCTGTGGATGTCTTTTCCTATGAGATGAGTCTCTTGAAGGCAGCATATTGTTGGGTCTTTTTAAAAATCCAATCTGCCAGTCAATGTCTTTTGATTAATTAGTTTAAGCCATTAACATTCAGGGTTATTATTGACATATGATTTGTATTGCTGGTCATTTTGGCTTATTTTTCATTTTTAACTTGATTTGTTTTATCCTTTGATGGGCTTTTCCTTTAGAGTAGTTCCCCCCTTTGCTGACCTACATTGTTGTTTTTCATTCCCTCCTCATGGAATATTTTGCTGAGTACGTTCTGTAGCACAGGCTTTCTATTTGTAAATTCTTTTAACTTTTGTTCATCATGGAAGATGTTAATTTCATCATCAAATCCGAAGATTAGTTCTGCTGCATATAAGATCCTTGGTTGGCAACCATGTTCTTTCAGAGCTTGGTATATATCATTCCAGAACCTACTAGCTCTTAGGGATGAGAAATCTGCTGATATCTGAATTGGTTTCCCCCTATATGTAATCTGATACTTTTTTCTTATGGCCTTTAAAATCCTATCTTTATTTTGTGTGTGGGGCTTTTTCATTATAATGTACCTTGGGAAAAAAGTGTTCCTTGGTGTGGATCTGCTGTAATTTTGTAAATTTGGTGTTCTGTAAGCCTCCTGTAGTTTATTTTCCATTTCATTCTTCAGGTTTTGGAAATTTTCTGATATTATTTCATTGACTAGATTGTTCATTCCTTTGGTCTGTATCTCTGTGCCTTCCTCAATCCTGATAATTCTTAAAATGGGTCTTTTCATGATATTCCATAATTCTTGGAGGTTCTGTTCACGATTTCTTAACATCTTCTCTGTTTGGTCAACTTTATTTTCAAGATTAAATATTTTGTCTTCATTGTCTGAGGTTCTGTCTTTCAAGTGATCTTGTCTGTTGGTATGTTTTCTGTTGAGTTTTTAATTTGGTTTATTGTTTCCTCATTTCAAGGATTTCTGTGTGTTTTTTTTTAGAATATCTCTTTATTGAAGTAATCTTTTGCTTCCTGTATTTGCTCTTTTCACTCTTCATTGAATGATCTTCTGCTGCCTGCACTTGCTCTCTTATATCATCCTTTACTTCACAGATCATTTTAATTATGTACATTCTGAACTCCACTCTGACATTTCTTCTACCATGCTGTCAATGGATTCTATTAATACAGCACCTTGGTTTGTTTGAGGCACTTTCTTCCCTTGTTTATTCATGTTGTTCCTGTATCTTCCCCTCTAGCAGTGCGGATCTGAGGTATTACTGTTTCCACCCTATAGATTTTTAGTGTCCCTGCAGGTTTCCAATACCTCAGCTTTAAGGGGGCGATCAATATTAACAGCACCCAGTGCAAACAATATGCAGCCTGAAACCAAGTAGCCCCTATTAAGATGTTAACGGTTGTGTTGCAATAAACAGAGATGATGTGTTTGATTATTATCTACAGTATAAAGAATAGGTTTGCAATAAGGTTTACAATTTCTAATGGTGGACAAAGAGAATGGGAAGGGGTGTAGGATGCGGTGTTAATGAGCTAAGAGGTGAGAATGTAGAGGTATAAGATCATAGGAAGAGTGAAAGAGGAATCAAAAGAAGTTGGTTGTTAGCAGGAGAAAAGGGAGAGACTCCAAGGAAACAGATAAATAAGAGAAAAATAGAGATAGTGAGTAAAAAAAAAAAAATAAAGAATCTACAACAAAACTGTCATATACTATTAAAGCCTCCCAGTCCTTAGTAGCCTGATGCATGAAGAGTACTTGATTTCAAAGATAATGGGGATGTGAGCGCAGGAAATGAAAAAAGAAAACATAGAGGGAACAAAAGAGTCTTGAAGGAAAACTGAACACTTGTTTCTGTTGGAGTTTGGAATCTCCTCTGCCTCCCTTCTCTTCTGATAGGTGGGTTATCTGGGGTTTGCTGGTAACTCCTCCCTCAGGATGGTGACAGTTACTAAGGTGGGAGGATTAGACTTGGAGGAGGGACTTCGGGAGGCAGGATATAGCAATTGCCAGTCCCTCTGGAAGACTGGACTCTATTTTGGGATCCACTCATGTGGTGCAGGAGCCTGGTCTTAGCCCCTTCCCTCACTTGTGGACTCACAATTCCTGGTCTATAATTTAGTCTCTAAAGTGTGTTTCTCCTGCCTCCGCCCTTTCGACTTCCCAATCAGGAACCTCTTTCTACAGAGGTCCTGAGGGCTGAGCACCGGGACCTGGGCACCTATCTCGGAAAATCGTTCTGTATTGGGCAAATCAGGACCAGGCATTGAGAGCTGTGGGTCAGCCATGTGCTGTAGGCAGTGAGCTGGGTTGGTGGCTACAGGGTGTTTGGGAGACTGGGAATTTAGGAGCTGAGGGCCCTGTTGATTGCCAAACTGGCGGGATCAGGTGATCAGTGGGTGCTGTATTGGGGAGGGAGTTGTGGACCAGGCTGATGCTGGGTTCCAGCAAGGGCTGCCTGAGTTGTCTCTGGGATCCCAGTAAGTGCTGGGCTGGTTGGCTGGACAAGCTGGGATCAAGATGCCCTCACTCCCTTTTCCTACCTACTGACCCCTTGCAAGGCTCTCTCCTGCCTCTGCAGCAAGATGGTGGCCATTAGCATACCCAGCAGGGAAACTACAGATGTAACCAAGCCTGCAGGGCCCTTGGTGATGGTCTTTCAGGTGCTGGCTGTTATCCCTCGATGGAAGTGGCCACATCCGTAGTTGGTGGTGACAGCAGCAGTTAACCTGTAGGTACCTTGATAATGAGCTTCTAGTTTCCAGCAGATGTTCCAAGATGGAAGTTGCCCCAACTAAAGATGGCAGAGGTGGCAGTGGAGGTCATCCAAGATGGTGGCAGAGGTGTTGGTAGATGCGGGCTTCTCTGTGGAGCAGCAGGCTGGATCCACAGGGGGGGACCACCTTTTACTTTTTTTTTTTTTTTTTTTTTTTATCATTTAAAGTGTTTTAATGCCACTTCAGCACATGGCTCTAACACCAAAATATGGGTAAGTTCAAAATTAGTACGTTGCCATATCCAATTTCTTCATTCTTGAGAACACATCAAAGAAAAATTCCAACTTATTAAGGAAAGCACACTGCTTTTAGTTAAGCCCTAAAACCTTTCTCAGGTAAAGAGCAGTCTGGCCTACATGTCAGGCGTCTGTCCACCAGTTTAGGAATGTCTTGTGTTAAAACTTTGTAAATGTTACTTGAATTATGACAACGCAAAGTTTAAATTCTCAGCAACCCCAACTATCACGGAGTCCTTGAACCTCAGGAAATGTGGATGGCTCAATAGTCGTCAACCGATAATCCCACGATCTATACAGGTCGTCCATGACCGAAGAACCGTGGATGCTCAGCCGCCCCGAGCCCCAGTGAGTGATCTCATCCTCTCTTCCTCCACATGTAAGTGGTGCCCTTGGGATAAGCAAGGAGTCTTTGCAAGGGTACAAAAAAAGGTATCTCCTTCACAGAAGGGTTCTGGAGAATTCTCCATCCTGGCTTCTTCAGCCCCTGTGAAGACTGCTCCCTGCGCTCCCTGGGGGCCCCGACGGGTCAGCTTGTCTGGTTAGTGCCCCAGCCCTTCCCTTCTCGCCGCTGTCTCAACCTCAGCCCTTCCACTGGTACCAGCACGTCCCCAGCCAGTACAAATCTGAGCATCTCCTCTGCTGTAAACGCGGGTGGAGGTCTTACAACAGTTTCATGAACACGTTGATCGCCTGCCCTGAAAAGCGGGATTCTGCTGCCTTCACACTCTTTTCTGGAAGACACCTATTTGGGTACAATATCCAACACGTTCAGCTCCAGCAGGTGGTTCCCCTGCCCCAGAACCTCCACAGAGCAATGGTGACGATTTGCCACTTGTAAACCCAGGTCTGAAGCTCCTTTCTGTTCCACTCAAATTTATGATCTGCATCTCTTAGGGTCAAATTCAGTGCATGTTATCAAGTCCAACCCAAGCAAACGAGAATCCCTCTCCACAGCGGAGCCATGATACAAGGTAGCAGTCAGATCCAGACCCCGGCTTTACACACTCCCCCAAATAGGGAGACAGCTGATGCCTTCTTGGGTTTATGTTGATCCACAAAATCTATAACAAACTGGTGTCGTTGTTTATATAATGAGGTTTAAACTTAATTACTTTCCCAGGGCAAACGTCTTCAAAATCGCACTGCCCGTTCTATTCTTCCATCTTGTTTCCAGGTTTTGTGGAGAAAAAATACAGATGTAGCATTCAAGTTCCGTATCTGAGAATCAGCAGCAACTCGGCAGCTGAACAAAACAGCTGGCCCAGGTGCGAAGTGGGCTTTTCTCCTTTATGTGTTGCTGTGTAGCCCACAAAATTAATCCATGAAGTATTGTTTCATCCATTAACAAACAAGTCAGGGTGTCCCAACTTCACGACATCACATCGGCTCAGTGCCATGACACCCCATCACACTCGGCTCAGTGCCGTGACACCCCATCACACT